>RCUC01149364.1:0-53488 GCA_003697995.1 Taxidea taxus jeffersonii
CTGTTCCCATCAGCCAACCCATCTTCCACAACACAGGCTAGGGAACAAAAAAATGACCAGATACTGCCCTCAGGAACCTCACACGTGGGAAAGCAGGCTGACACTAGGCTTGGCACTAGGCAGGCTTGAGTTCAAATCCTTACTCACTACCTATAACTGTACAGCCTTAGGCAAGTCACTCAAGCTTTTGCACCTAGAAAATGAGGGCTTTGGAAAAGACTACATTCTCCCGTCTCCCTCTGAGCTCCTTGGAGGTGGGTGCCCTTCACCTCTGCAGCCTCAGTACCCACCAACCGTCCAGACACCTAGTAGATACTCTAATATTAAATATTTGCTTGGTTTACACTGAATGGCCGTGATGTGGTCCAGCTTTGAAATTTTCATTTTCTCTAAACCAAAAAGAGAAGAGGATAAACAACAGGGCAACATTTCAACATGGTAACAGAATTTACCTACTGAAAATCAATGAAAACAGTTTCTGGGGCAGTGTCTTTCTGGCTCTAGAGGCTCAGGACTGGAAATCCCCCCAGTTTTAAGCAGGGGGAGGGGCCGGTCTCCCAAGCCCGTGACCTGGACTTGCCAGTTAGAACTATTAAACTAGAGAGCCTCCCTGCTCATCATTTACAAAATAACAAGCATGGGTTGTTGTTGTTGTTTTTGTTGTTGTGTTTAAAGACCCCATGGTCCAGATGAGCTTGGTTAAAACAAAGCTTGGGTGGTGACCTGAAAAACCAAGAAATGCCCTCAGAAAGCCCAAGGGAAGAAGACATCTGTTTGGGCCTGACACATTCGGATGCCTGGTCTACACCAGCTGTGCCCAAGAATCAAACGGAGAGCTCTTTACCACCGCAGCTGCCTTGATGCCACCTGCAGAGTCTCTGATTCAGGAGGTCTGGGGGTGGAGCCAGGCATCTGTCGTTGGAAAAGCTCTCCAGGTGGTTCTGACATGCCCCTGGGGTTGAGAACCACCTCTCTACAGAACTTCCAACCCTCCAGATAATCAACATCTATTTCAGCTGACTTTCTGGTGCTGGAAAGGAACCAAGAAGAGCCTGGGGTGGAATTTGCAAAGCTGGCCAAGCAGCACCCTCCTGCTTGCCCAAGTCATTGCCCACCCATGGGGCTCACCCGCCCCTGCAGCCGCAGCTTCCCACAGGCAGAAGGCCTGGTCTGGGGAGCAGGCACTGCTTCACAGGCCCTCCCTAGCCTGCCACGTTTCTCAAAAGCGCAGCCTGCTCCTCCCGCTTCCACACGCCACCCACTCCTGGGGCTCCCCTACCATCTGCCTGCCACCCCCTCTGCTCTCGGGAAACAGAGTCCCCAGAGTTCGCCTGAGAGCTTACAGAAGGTTATTACTGTCGGGCTACTCTGTAATCCCAAGAGGTGGGCATGCCCAAACCAGGCTTCCAGAGAGGCAAACTGAGGCTCAGAGGTAAAGCTCCTGGGCCAGAGCCCCACCCGGGCAGCACATTACCTACTTGGCCCTCCAACCCAAGCCATTTGAGTCCCGAGTCTCTCCTGGTATTGCTTTTGGTATTCACAGAGCAACGTGGACCATGGTGTGGGCAGCACGCAGGAGCTGGTTAGACACACAGAATCTCCACCTAGCTCCAGACCCACTGAATCAGCATCTGTGTTTTCATAAAGTCCCCAGAGGGGTCCTGTTGGATCTCAGGGAGCCCTGCTCACGGCTGCAGCTGCCTAGCTGCAAAACTCCCAGTCCCCAGACGGCCCTTGCTCTCTCTCCCCCTCTACCTCGGCTCCCACCGACTCCATCCCCTCTCACTTTCCTGTCCCTGACCCTTCTTGGGTCTCCTCCTACCTCCCTGATGCCACCCACTCTGTTTCTTCTCAGGCCTCCCACCCCTCAGGGTGCTGGTCTCAGCCCAGTGCCCCTCACTCTGCTTTCTCTGCCCTGGCGGTTTTAGTCCATTCACGATTTCAGCCCACGTGGTTCTGTGCACAGAAAACCAGACATGCAAACCTCCCTCTCACCTGAGCCTGAACACTTAGGTCTATTTACCCTGCCAGCATCTCTCCCAGACATCCCACACCGGGATCCCATGAAGTTCAAAACTGCACTGGCATTGTCGTTAAAAGAAAACGACGCACTGAGGCCTGGCTGAGAGCCGAGTGCGGCTCTCAGGGCCTCCCAGGCTGTCTCACTGCCTGCTTGTCACAAACCCACGCAGTGGGTTCAACTGTCTCTATCCGACAAGCAGAAAAGCCATGCCTTAGACAGCTGAGGTAACTTCTCAGGCTCTCGTGGCCGGTGCAGGGCAGAGCTGGGGTTCCCACCTGGTTTCTTACCCAGAAGTCCCAGCTCTTAACTACATCACCCCATTGCCGCAGACTTGCCTGGCTCCCACGGCCTTTGCTGTACCTCACTGCAATGGCGTGAGGGCCACTTTCAGCCCCAGATCTTATGCTCTTCCAGAAGTACTTGTGGAAGTTAATGATCCTATCACTTCATTTCTTGACTTTTTCAACAATCTCTAAGTGGATCCCTTCCCCCACGCCCAACCCCCTACATCTATTTTCTCTAGGGCAGCCAGAGGGATTCTATTAAAAAGGTGTCAGTGCATGTCCCTCTCCTGCTCAAAACCCTCCCATGGCTCCCCTCATCTCTCAGAATACAAGCCAACATCCTTGCATAGCCTTCAAGACTGCCAACAATCTGGCCCCACCAACCTCCTAACTCTGTCTTTCTGGTCTCCCGCCATACAGGACACCTCCTTGCTGCTAAACAGGCCAGGCGTGCTTCTACTCCACAGTCTTCGCCCTGGCTCTTCCCCTCCTGGAATATACGTCTTGCAGATACCCACTGGGCCTTCTCCTCCCTCAGCATCTTCAGATGTCTGTTCAGGAGGCACCTACACGAGGAGGCCTCCCAGTATTTTGAGTATTTCAACTTGAACTGCAGTTGACCACTCCTTGTCCCCTTGGCTCCTTTACCCTTTTCCACCCAGCCCATCACCATAAGATGCATTACAGATTTGTTCCTTGTTTACTGCCTCTCAGTTTGAATGCAAATGCTCAGAGACTAAGAGCTTGCTTCTTCCACCAGACATCTCAAATGTTCCATCCAGAGCCTTCAATCACATGATTGTTGAATGACCACAGTCCTTGTACCCACTCTCTCCTGCCCATCCTCCCAGCCACCACCCAGGATCAAGTTCTCCCTATGGCTTCCCCGGACAACCGCAGGACCTCCTGCCCAGTTGCCCTCTTCCTGGTCATATCCTCTTTAAAACACACAGCTAGCTGCACAACGGCCTGAGGGATGGCTCACGTCAGCCAAATTCTCTGCTCAAGACCTTCCTGGCAGCTTCTCCCACACACCCAGGATTCCAGCCTACTCCACCCAAGCACAGGCTCTGTATTCAGCTCTGGGTTTGAGCCCAGCTCTGTCACTTGGACCAGCGACTTCATCTTCTTGAGTCCTCAGTTTACTTTTTGGTAAAAGGGGCTGACGATGACTCACTCAAGGGGCGGTGGTGAGGATTAAAGACAATACACGTTTGTGATCTCAGCCTGGGCAAGAAACATGAGTGGTTGTTATTATCATTCCTTTGCTGTTCCAGCTCTAACTGCCCATTCCTTTTCAGTCTCTGCTCCAGCCCCAAGGAGTGACTCACTACTCCCCACACACACCAGGGTCTTTATCCTCCATATGCCTTTGCCACAACAAGCCCTCTGCCTGCAATGCCCTTCTCAGCCCTTACTTCTGTTTGCCAAGGCAGTTCAAATGCCCCCTTCACGGGGCCTTTTGAGCAACTTTCTTCCCCTTTGAACTCCCAGTTCTTTATCTGCCCTTAGCTAAGACCATCAGGAACCATCTTGTATGTAACTCCTTCCCCTTCTCCTTGAGGGCAGAATCTCCTTTTTTCCTATCACCAAATCAGAGGGTCCCCTGGGATGGAGTCTCCGAGCCATTTCTTACCAGCTGGCTAACTTTGAGCGGGTCACTTAAAGTCCTGGAGCCTCCATTTCTCTTCTCTTAAATGGGGACAAGAGGACCTGCTGTGCTGACCGCTCAGAACCTTAAGGGAATCAAAGGAGGCAGACGACACTTACACGCCTGTAAGGGACTGATTGTTGTTAAAACCAAGTCTGGAGACTCTTTCCTCTTTGCACAAAAGGCTGCCAGGAAGAACCATCACCAAATGCACGGCGGGGCTTCGAGTTCGTATATATTCTCTGATTGTTACATGTTACTCGTTGGGGAAAAGAGATTTCATTGTTTAAAAAGGATTCCTCTGTGTTATGCATTGCATTCGCCTCCCGTATCAGCAATGAAATGCAATCGAGCCCTTCATACCCAGCTCCCGCCATGGGCAGATGTGTGCCTGCAAAGCAGGGTCTTCTGAGAAGGGGAGGAAGACAAAGAACAGGGGCCACACCCCAGGTTCACAAAGAGGCAGCTCTGCAGGGACAACGGGCTGCTCAGCACAAAGCCCCACCTGGGCAGAGTCCCACCAAGCTGAGCCCCTCCACAGAGCTCTCCTGTGGCAGAGGGTGCAGGAAGTGTGGCTTTGGCCACACCCAAGTGCTGTGGGACACTGGGTGGAGGTGGAGGTAGAGGGGGTCCAGAGCTTCAGAAGGCCCTAGGGACCCCCCCATGGACCCCAAGCTGAGGAATCCGGACTCTCATCCCACTGGGAGGCTTGAGGCCCAGGGAGCCCCGGAAAGGCAATGTGGTGGCCAAGCCCTCCCCCTGCTGGCCACATCTGGAGTGGCAGTGCCAGCTGCAGAGGGCAGCGTCCCCAGGCTGCTGCACAAACTCCCTGCACCTGGGGCGAGTGAGGCTCAGATGGCCAGAGAACAGTAGGGGCAGGGAAAGACTCTCCCAGGACTGAGAGACCTGAGGTCTTATCTCCCAGGCCCCCTGTGTTGCAGGGGCATCTACTGACCCAACATGGAGATGGAAGGCAGGTGGTGGGTGGGTGTGGGACGTAGAGTAGTCATGGTGGGGGGGGTGGGCAGGGAGATGGCCAAGAGGGGTCCTCCACACTTCAGCCTGTCCCACTCCTCCCTGGGCCACCCATGCCTCCTGGGCAGCTGGAGAAGCCGGGACTGCTACCATTGCCCGGATTTCCACTCCCCCCCCCCCGCCCCAGATATTGATTTCCTGCATCATTCATTTGCCGGGCCTTGGCGGCTGTGATTAGCTCCCTCCATTCTCCCTCCGGAGCACCCCCTCACTCCACCATGCCTGTTCCTCCCTGTTCTAGCAAAGCAGAGCTCATACCAGGCTCTAAATGAGGCTTTGCCACTCAGCCCCAGCAACTCACAGCCAAGCCTGGCCAATTATAGGTGGGCCCTTGGCATGGCCCCAGCACACCCTCTCAGGGGTGGTTTCCTGGGTAATAACGTCCTCTCTAACCACCCCCTCATCAGAGCCCCCACCACACCAGGAAACACAGATTCCCAGCCTGCAGGGTAGAATGGGACATCATGTCAATCTTGACCCGAAGTGAGACCCTCCAGCCTGCTCCTGGGGAACCCTCAGGCTGGCTCAGCAGCCAATATCAACTTCAGCAGTGGGGAAAGGTGGAGGGGGGCGAGGAGACAGTGCTAGCAAGGCAAACAAACCAGCCCGCTTTGCGAGCACAAGGCCCTGTCTCTCCCTCATGCAATTTCTATAACTGGGAAGGAAGAAGGAACAGAGGTTTGAACTTTCTTGAGAACATTTAGAAAACCCTGAGCCTTCTGTTAGCCCTAGGGGACCAGAATCTTCCAATGCCATGCCTTTTCCAGGCAGAGAGTTAGACACAGTCAGTCTCAAGGCACGTGGCAGAAACTCTAGTAAAAAAAATCCTGAGTGCCCACACCCAGATCAACACCCAGAAGATGGCACTGGGAGACCCACTTCCTGAAATTCCTTCTGTGCACCCCTCAGAAGAGGGGAAAAAAACCTGACTTGGTGATAATTCTGTAAGCTATGTTGCTCTTGTCAAATTATTCAACATCTGTCTTCATGTTCCCACAAAAATTAGCATAGGATAGTAGTTTCTGATGACACCTTTGGTGAAATATTTTGACTTCCACCAGTAAGTTGCAAACAACCTGTCTTAAGGATAATGTCAATTCCTACTCCTGAATATTAAATAATCCAGGGGTTTGTTATGTTTCTGTAAGGGAGAGGAATCCCACCGACCTGCCCTGGATGGAAGTCCGGCAGCTAGGTGAAGAAAGGAAGCCGGGATGGAGGAGAGGGTGATTTCTGATGCTATCCACATGCAGGGGACTCCTCCTCCATCACCTGGTGACTGACTCTGCCCCAGAAGTAGGCCTCTGGGGGCAGCCCACCCCCCTCACCAGCCAGAGAACAAATTACAGGATTCACCACGGAGCCAGGAGATTGGGAGGCAGGGAGGGAAGAGGAGATCGGCTCCAAATGGACCATCTGGTCCAGTACGCGGCTGCTAGAGCATCTGCGCCCCAAAGAAGAAGGAAAGCCACCTGGCCAGACTGAACACACCTCCCCAGCAGAGCTCAGGGCCAGCAAGAGGACCCTCAGTGGGAAGCGGAGTATAAAGCTCTGGGTACTGGCCTCCTGCCAGCCTCAACAGAGACCACAGCCCAAGCTAGATCCTGCCGGCTTTGCCCTCCACGTCCTCCTGTTCTTCCTCCTGTTCCTCAGTTTAGCTGTTCAGCTTCCCTGTTAATCTGGCCCTCCTTCAGCCACACAGGCCCTCCCCAGGACACACTGCATTCTTTTGTGCCTTTTCTTTTGCTCCTGGGTGATCAGCTTTTCTCTTCTCCCTGAGGCCCCCTAGGCGCCAGCCTAGGGCCCTGGGACTCTAAGCAGAGACCCTCAGAATGTGTCCCACTACCCTGCTGGAAAACATCCTAGACTGACTTCTTGGGGGGAAAGAATTTCAAAAAGCATTTCCTCAACCTCCCCCCAACCACGGCCCTTCATTCCTACAGCAAATGTTTGCCCAGCTTCTCTGTGTCCCTGGTGCCATGTTGGATGCCAGGATACAATGATGGACACAAGTGATCACTCCTCACCCCGACACTCTACTCTTCCTCAAGTTGCTTCATCTGCTTTGGACAGAGAGTGAAATTGGGGGGCAGAAGAACTACAGGCCTATAATAGTTCCCCTTTCTGCTGAGTCTAGACAAAGCTTCTAGCATCACAAAGAACTCAGCAGCCTCTTGCCATCCTCCTTCTCACACTAGATCCTCACCTCTCCATCGACATCAACGAAGACAGTGACAGTGCTCCACTCTGCAATTCCCCTGAGGTCCCAGGCTTCTCCGGAGCCAGAGCCCCAAAGGCGCTGTCACCCCAGGGCCCAGGTTGGCCCCAGTACACCCAGCTCACCTTGATTTGCTCCGAGTGGACAGCAATGAAAAGGGAGATTCAGGCATATGAGGGAGGAGAAACTACAGAAAATAGGGGGCAGATAAACCAAAAGCTAAATTCTCACCCCAAGTCCTCTGAATTCAGGACCTGCAGACACCACTAACCCTATGCCTCCCATTCCTCCCCCATCCCCGCCCTCATTGCTAGGATTTCCAGACTAGGCTCACATGAGCTTCCTCAACACTGGCCCTGTGCAGACCTGGAGAAGGCTGGACACTGGAGAGGATGGAGGAGAGGGATGGCCAGGAGACAGGTTGGCCTGATGGCCCAAGGGCACTTGGAGGGAGGAGCAGGGTAGAGGATAGAAAGCAGGGAATAGTGGTCTCTTGTCACTCTCAGAGCCCCTAGGGTGTGGGGAGCAGGAGGCAAAGGCCTCAGTGACATCCCTCCTTAGGCCAGCTCTTGAGGCAATGAGGCTATGAGGAAACCTTGGGGAGAAAGAAGAAAGAGGATCCCTGCCCCTCCCCAAGCTCCAGGTGTCTTCCTCTGCCTTGGGGAGGCCTCTGGGGCCAGCTCTGTAGCCTCCTCCCTACAATCCCCCCTCCCAGTCCCCACTACGCTCCTCCTCCCCCTTCCCTCTTCTGGCCTCTGTAAAGGGCCAGGCATTAAGAGACACACAAACTAATTAAGAAGCAGAATTTGGCCAGATGCCTGGGCCTGCCTTCCCAGGGAATTAAGCCCAAGCCAGCTAACTGTGTAGAGCAGGGAGCATGTCACCTCCCAGACACCTCTGCCTCTCGGGAGGCACAGCAGGGCCAGGTAACCCCAGAAGGGAGCACTTAGCATTGGCATCTGTGTGCCGGGCCCCACAGTGGGAGGCAGCTGGTGGGGACAATGCCTCTGCCTCCAGCCCACAGAACAGGTAAAACTCTCCCCTGATAGAAAGATGAACAATCAGGCCCTGGGAAAAGAGGGACAGGGACCTCTCCCCACCCCAGCTACACAGGATTACAAAGTGACCCACATGGACATCCTGCAGTCAGGAGAAGGCAAAGTAAGGGCCACTGAGCCCCGAGGCGGACTTTTTTTGTGCTATAAGGTCAAGGTACTGAAGCCTGCTAGAACTCGGAGGGAGGGTCCCCCAGAGGAGGGAGCTCTGGGCGGTCGTGAACAGATGATGCCTGCTCTCGGGACCTTTCCCCAGGGAACACTCTCTGGAGAGACAGGAGAAGGGACGCCCAGCCGAAGTCCCCTAAGCGCCGGACAACGGGGGCGTAGGGACGCAGGAGCAGAGCTGCGTGGCAGGAGATAGAGTTTGAACACGTAGCCGGATCGTTGCGTGCCGTGTTTGCGTTTCCCGGGGACGGTGGCTGAATGTGTCCGTGTGTGCGCTCGGGGAGAAGGAAGGTGGGGCTGGGGTTTTGTAGCTGGGAACCGGGGACAGGAAGAACTGGCTCAGGCTAGATTTGAAAACAGATGCCGGGGTTTTAGGCGCCCAATCCAGGGGATGCTGGCATCCGCTCCCGCCGTCAAGAAGCGAGTGAAAGGAAGCGAAGCCTCAGCGAGAGCCGGGAAGGCGAGCCCGCCGCCGGCCGTGGTGCAGGCAGCCTGCTCACCAGCCAGACGCGCGCAACTCCGGATCGTGCATCGCTTGGCTTCTACTCCGGAGGCCGAGCCAGGGTAGGACTAGGTTTCCGTGCAAGTCGCTGCCCCAGGCCCGGGTTTGGAGTCTGTTGGGATCTCCCGAGCCGACTGGGTGTTCTCAAGGGTTCCGAGTCACTCCTGCCCCTGGCAAGGTTTGGGGAAGTGGCCACCTCCCCCTGGCATCCCCCGCTTCACGCCAGACCCAACAACCCGTCTCCGTGCTCCGAAACAGCTAGCTCGATCTCACGCCCAGAGAAGGGCGGGGACCCGGGCATCCACTCCAGAGTCCGAGCGGGGGTCCCCACCAAACCCCGGCAGCGCGCACTTTGCGCCTCTTGCAAAGTTTCCGCGCGGTGCTAAGCCAGCTTAGAGCGGGACGCGGGCTCTTACCGTAGACTCCTTGTCCCCGGCAGTGGAAGGGGATCAGCGCCAGAAGTAGAAGGCAGGTCACCTCCATCTTCACGGCCGGTGCTTCATTCCCGCGAGGCGGCGCAGCCCGAGAGGTGGCGGGGGGCGCATTCGCCGGGGCCCCGCGATGCCCCCTGCGTCCCCACTTCCCTCGAGAGGCGACGGATGGGGCGGCGACGGAGACCAGGAGACTGAGGAGGCGGCGGTGGCGGCGGCGGCGACCCGGGTTTCTCCTCCGGTGGGGCCGCTGCCCGCGTGGGGACGCAGGGGGCGCTGGCCGGGCCCCGGGTGCCTTGGCGCGCCCGGCTCAGCAGCCAGCGCCCCGGCCCGAGGAGCCCGGCGGCCGATCCGCCCCGGGTCCCCAGGGCTGTCTTCTCCGTGTGCTGGGCGCCAGGAACCCCTCTGCGGCGGCGGGGACTCGGGGACTCTTCGATCCAACAGACCACGGACGACTGACAAACTTGTCGTTTCCCCGCCCAGGGGACGCCCCTCCGCGGAGCGGGGACGGGAAGGCCCGAGTTCGCTCGGGGTTAATCCGCTGTCTCCAGTCCTGCGGCGGGTGCTGAGGTCTCAGGAGCCCGACCCAGGAGAGCCAGGTTGGGCGCCCTCTCGGAGGCGAAGGAGCCCCGGCCGCGGCCCTCCTGAGCAGGGGAGCAGCGCTGGCTGGATTCGGCCGAGAGGCGAGAGCCACGGGTCCCCAGGTCCGGGAAGTTAACCGAGCCACCGAGGAAGCCCGGGGAGGAATCGCGCCCCGGCGCCCCGCGGGAATCAGGAGAGCAATTCCAGCCAAGAGAGACCCCAGAAAGCGTGGAAAGGAGGAAAGTTTGAGTCGTTTGAAAAATACTCGCGCTCTCCGCGAGGCCGGGGCTGCGGCGCGGGCGCCGCTCGCCGCCTCCGCTCGCCGCGCGTAGCTCCAGCCGTCTGGCCGCGGCGCTCCCGGGCTCGATGCTCTCCGGAGAGCCGGGCTGCGCCGCGCCCCAAGTTGGTCGTCCCCGCCCCCGCCCGGCGGCCTCGGCAGGCTGGGGCCCCGAGCGGGCGGGGCCGGGCCGGGCTCCCGGGCGCGGCGGCCGCTGGGCTCGGGGCCGCGGGAGCGCTCGGTTCGCTCGGCAACTTGAGCTTCGCTGTGCTGCTTTTCCCCCCCTCGGAGCTTTTCATTCCGCGCTCCCCCCGCCTCCCTCCCTCCCTCCCTCCTCCTCGCGTCTCCTCGTTCGGTCTCTCGCTCTCCCACCCTTTGTCGCTCGCTCTCTTGTTTGATTCCCCTCCAGTTAAAAAAGGGAGCCAATTAAAGGCAGCCCAGCTCGCCCGGCCCAGCCTCTGTCCAATTTCCTCGCCTCCCCCAGGACCAATTAGAGAAAACAAAACAGGGCTGGGGGAAGCAGACTGCCTGCTTTCTTCTCTCTGCCCCTCCCCCTTCTCTCCCCCTCTCCCCCCCCCCCCCCCCCCCCCCGGCAGGAAAATGTCAGAAAGCAGAAATGGATCCATCTATCCGGAGGACAGTGGCGGAGGGACGTGGGTTTCGGCGCGGGCTCTGCAGCCGCGCGCTCGCACGCTCGCTCTTCGCCCGCCCTTGCACACCCAGATTGGCTGCTGAGCGGGGTTCACCGATTTCAGTATGCTCGCGGGGCAAGCAGGCCGAAGCCTGCGGGGCACTGCACACTTTGTAAATGTTTTGCACTTTTGGTGGTCGGAACTGAAGCGGGGGTCGGAGGGAAAGGCCACGGGCCGGCGTCTTCTGGGGTCCTGCAGGCGCGTAAGCCGGCAGCCTGCTGTCGGTCTGCAGGGCTGTCTTCGCGGCCCCGGAGTCCCTCCGCCGCCGGCCGAGCCCCCGCCCCTTTCCAGGCAGCCTCAGCCTCTCCCAGCGTAGGGCGTGGGGGCCACCACCACAGCAGCTGGCGGAGCGGGGGGCGGAGAGCCCGCGCTTATAGCTCCTGCCCTTGCCTCGGCCCACAGGTTGCCAACAGGTCTGTCCGCAGGACCGGGGTGCCGGATCTCCCCTAGGCCACCCACATTCTCCCCGACTCTTCCCTCTCTCTGTCCCCCCCACCATCCAGCCTGTCCTTAGGACCTCAGGCGCCCCCAAGCGCCCCAGGGGCGCACTCTCTTCCGGCAGCCAAGCCCCGCGGCCGGTTCCAGCAGCCGGGGTCAGGCACTCCGGAACTCCGCTACCTGACCCCGGCTCCCGGAGCAGGGTCGGGGAGGGCGCTCCTCCCAAAGGCCAGCGGGGAGGGGGCGTAGGCTGGGAAGCCAGGCGGGCGGCCTCCCCTGCTCCTCCGATCGCGTCCCCCCACCCCCGTCCTGCTAATCTCACCTGCTCCACCCGTCGCTGTTATTTATCTCGGCTTGTGCGCAAGGACTGTATTAGGGCGGCCCGTGGGATCGCGGGCAACCGCTGCGGCTAACAAGCGAGGAGATTATTAACCCTCCTTCCCCCCACTCCCCGGAACTGTTCGGTATCTGGGCTGTGATGGTGGTTCCACGACTCTATGCGTTTGCCAAAACTTAAAGAACTTACACCAAAAAAGATTTCATTTTCAACATGCAAATTAAAAGATATTTTTAAAAATTAATAATAAAACCCACCCCATCCCAGGCCCATTTCCTGCTCGGTCCCTCCTCCCAGACAGCAGTGGGAGGTGTTGGGAGAAATGCCAGGCCTCCCTGGTGGTGGTGGTGGGGGTGCCATCCGTTGACACCTTCTCGGTTCCCTTTCTGTCCATTCTGGCAAGTCCGAAAACAGCTGAAGAATCTTATTCGCCAGCCCACCTCCAACTGATTGCTCCTTCTTCCTCCCCTCCCCCCCTTTTCTCCTTCCTTTCCTGTGGATTCAAGGCTGAACAAGGCGATCCGATTTAGTGCCCGGCACCCAACAGATGCTAGTTGGAGATTTGTTAAATTAATGGATGAATGATGCCCATCATAGGCCAGATACCACAGACCTAGGATACCCTCAGTGCAGCCAGCCTTTCTACTGCCCACCCCACAACCATTACCCTGAGGAGAAAAATCCATTTTCTGCTCCACCGGGCTATAGAGCTTTCAGGCCACTTCCCATCTACCTCCCCCACCCATTCTAAAAAGGAAATGGCACCAATGGAGGGTGTGGTGATGACTATTTTCTTTTATTGCCATCTTCTTCCCACAGTTCAAAAATTCCTAGAAATCATCACCACCTCCAGGAAGCTCTCAGAGAGTGATGGGGATGATTCCTGCTCTCCTTGGTTTTGCCCATTCTGAACTGAAGGAGCACGCTTCCAAGCCAGAGGAGACTGCCTTCCTCCTGTCAGCTGGTCCAGTGCCCCAAACAGCAGTTAATTGCTCCTCTTTGGCTTTGGGGTGTTTTACTGAGGGACAGGGAACCCCACTGACTGGGCTGATATACTCGAGTTTGAACACATACACTGTCTGAAGGAGAGAGAAGACTCATGGTCAGGGAGAGACCAGGAGGAGTGGGGAGCCGGGCTGGGGTTGAACATTTGCTGTAGAAAATTCACTTGTGACTACTCTGCAGCTAACTATATGCAATTTAAGTACCTTGACAGCCTGTTTGTGTTGCCTGTAAATTCAGCCATCTCCTACCCCAAGTGTGCCCGGCCCGCTGCCTCTGACACAGCCCTGGGTCTGACAAAGGGGAGGCAACCAAGGAGAAGGAAAAAAGCACTAGACTTGGAAGCCATCAGTTCTATGTTCCAGTCGTAATCTTTCTAGGCCTCGGTTTCCCCAGCTGTAAAGTGAGTAGGATCCCTATCCCACAGAGCGGTTGTGAGACGTGAGTAATAGTAACAGCTGATTCCACAGGCCAGGTACTGTTCTAAGCCCTTCGTGTGAATAACTAATCCTCATAACAACTATGGGAGATGGGACTGTTATTCTCATAGGATAATATAGAACAATTTAGTGACTCACATAGTTCCTAAGTGGCTTTGACCTAGGTAGCTTGTCTCCTTGACCTTGTTTTTTCCCACTATTCTATCCTGAGGAAACGTAAAGACCTGGGTGCCTGTAAATGTTTTCACAAGAAGTGTTTCCTATTCTTTTCACACACACACAGAACAATTCACTGGGACTCAAATTGGGCTGTTGGTGGAGGGCCGGTGGGAGGTGACACATGAGCTCTAGACCCCTGAACTTGAAGCTGACTGAGGCTGGGCTGCCTGGAGACTCGGTGATCAGCACCTGATTGCCAACTCCTGGCTTCCACCCAAGATACTCTAAGAAAAGCCCTATTCTTTTGCCCTGAGAAAGCCCAACCCTTGGGCTCCAGGAGGTTTCAGGAACTAGCCACTGATGGGAGGGGGGTGCCTGGTGTGACATGCCAGGGAACCAGGAACCCCAGACCTTGGCCAGGCAGGGCAGCTGAGGGCTTTTGTCGTGAGAACTCCTTGTAAGAAAGCTCCCCCATCTCCTGCCTGAGGGAACTCAGAATCTGGGAGAAGAGAAGAGAGGGAGAGAGAGGGAGAGTAAGTCTGCCAGAGTGGTGTCGTGGCTTGCTAGGGAAATTGTCTCTGAAAATCATACAGTGGCAGGTATCGATTCAATCTTAGGGCCAAACACTTTCTGGTCAGGTGGGGTGAAGGCTGACTGGGGTGGGAAGGGATGAAGGCCGAGGAGAGTTATGACCCCACCAAAAGACTAGTTTATTAATTCAGACTCTAACAAATAGCCAATTAATGGTTCCAGCTGTTAATTAGTAAGCAGTTAACTCCTGCTGCTCAGGACTGGTGACAGTACAATCCCGCTCTAACAGCCTTGGAGAGGAGGGATCCCGGTGACTTGTGACCCCCAGGTTCTGTAGCCCCCCCGCCCCCGCCACTCTGGCAGACCCTCCGCTCTGGAATGCAGACTTCCTGAGAGCAGGAAACCCGTCTGTTCACCATTCGTTCATGTAACAAGTATCTCTTACTATGTGCCAGCCACAACTCCTGGCACTGCAGATTCCATGAACAAAACTGACCAAAACCTCTGCCCTCATGGAGCTTATGTTCTAGTGAAGAGACAAACAATAGACTACGAAAATAAGGAAAATAGATAGTATTTAGACAGTAAGGACAATGCTACAGCTAGAAGAGAAGTAGGAGTGACAGGGCATCTGGACAAGATTCCACTGACACTGAAGTCATGACCAATAGAAGAGAGGGCTCCACCTGTGCCAATCTCTGCAGCGAGGAGGGGCAGCAAGTGCAAAGACCCTGAGGTGGTGAGCAGGATTTGGTGCAGCTGAACAGGTGACAGGAGAGCAGTAGGAGCTGAGATCGAAGAGGGTAAGAAGAGAGGTCCTTTGGGCCTTGAGTTTACTGCAGGAGGTCGGGTTTTACCCCAAGTAAATGGGAGCTATGGCAGGGTTTTGGTCAGAAGAGGGAGAGAATCTGATTTTAACTTAGCAGGCTCACTTTGGCTCTGTATAAGGAACCGATTGAAGGGGGTGCCACAGTATCTCTATCCAGGCACTTAGGGGGTGCCCGATAAAGGCTGATGGTGTGAATTGGTACCTAAAAATTGATGGGGCAGGGAAACATGATCACTTTTGAAAGCCCAGTTTAAATGGGTCCTCTTGTAAGTTATTTTACAACCACCAAGGGTACCCTCGCATTTGACCTCCCTGAGGAATTCCACACCCGCAACCCTACTTGGTCCTTCAAATGTCCCTGTGAGTTAAGACACCTTCTCCATTTTACAGATGTAAAGACTGAGCCAAAGAGACATTCGCTGACTGGCTTAACAATTCGTTTTAGAAAATACCAGTCCCGGACAATGGTGGTGGGGATTCGAAAGAGATAAGAGTCCTTCCTGTCTGGCCACCTTTCCACTAATGTGCCAGGTCTCTCTGGGTGATCTTCCCTCTCCAGGCTCCAGATTCTAATTTTTCACAATAAGCCGATGTGCCTAGCCTGGCTCTGAGAAGGTTTCCCACTCAGACTCCAAAGGCTTATGAGCTGTGTCTATGGCCTGTTATCTGCATGGCACCACTTCTCCAGCGAGGGTCACCTCAGCTGTCCCAAGCTCCCTTTGTCCACACTACTGTTGGAACAGGGGAGGTTTTGTTGAACTTTTTTGAGTTGATGGTTCACTGGATCAAAAGTAGTTTGGTTTTAACACCAGCTTGGAAAACACATGGTCTTCCCACTCTGAGTGGGTGTAAAGAGCCCTGATTTACCCAGCTCTACTTCCCCACTGGGAAGGTCTGGGAGGGGGATGAATGGGCTGAAAAAGTCGGGTTCTCCCAGCTATTTATTAATTCAACAAATATTTATTGAGCCGGGCATTGTGCTGTCATCGTACTGGGTTTTCTGCTGAAGACTTCCAACAAGTAAAGACACCACCGTGCCCTCAGGGAGCCCCAGTGTGAGGGGAGAGACACAGTCCTGCCCTCCAGGAGCCCCAATGTGAGGGGGAGAAATAGCCCTGCCCTCAGGGAGCCCCAGTCTTAGGGGAAGACCCAGCCCTCCCCTCGGGGAGCCCCATTTTGAGGGGGAGAAACAGCCCTGCCCTCAGGGAGCCCCAGTCTGAGGAGAGACACACCCCTGCCCTCAGAGAGCCCCAGTCTGAGGGAGGAGACTGTTACCATACAGTTATAGATCCTGGTATAAAAATGGAGTCAGACTAGAGACCTAGGAGCAGACACACTGTAACAGTGATAAAGTAATCATTACAAGGGTAAGCGCTAAGGAGATGGGGAACAAGGAAGACATCCTGCTGGTTACTCTGACTTCCTGGTTTTTACTGCAAGATTGTTTCCTACTTTAAGCCCGGTTGCTGCAGCCTTCCAAATTTCAACCAAGCCAAAGGGAAGCAGCCCAGTGTTTTATTTGGGTATTTTCTCCCAATGCAAATGTTTCTCTGGGCTCCTGGGAACCAGGCCTGTTTGAAGGCAAGACTGTGAAGCTGGCATGTAGCAGTCAGCACCGGGAGGGAAGAAAACCCACTCTCTCTGGGGGCCAGGCCCCAGCCTAGCAACAAACTCTATCCCCACCGCAGTCCACTAGTCTCCCTAGGGACACACCTGGCCAAGGGGATTGCAGAACCCATGGAGATCAGCAACTCTCCCAGGGCTCCAGCTAGTCTTGTGGATGTCACTCCCGCCCCCAGGTTGAGAGTGGTATCTGTGCAGTGTGCTCTGTTCCCATTGGTGCTGTGAGCCCTAGGACAGGTGGCTGTCACCTGCTGGGTCACTCACAGCTCTCAGCACGGGGCAGAGCCCATGGCAGCCACATGATGTCTACTCATTCGAATGAACTGATTTGGACCACACAAACTCACACCAAAACAGGCTCGAGGCAAGACCTGAATCACCAGGATAAGGGAAGCCCAAATTAGCCAGACGATATGTAGATGAGGGACAAATATAAATAACAAATATATAAGAAGAAATATTTGTGTTCAGTACAGGCTTCGAGAAAGCAAATTCACGGGGGAGGGAAATACGCAAGCAAGATCCCACAAGGTTTTAGGAAAGGCTGTTTAAACAAGGAACTGGGGAAGTGACCCGCCCCCTGCCACTTCTGCCTCATTCTGGGATGCTTTCTAAGAGGTGGAGGGGTACCTCTGCCAGGCTGAAGGGGGTTCTGTCCTCTGGCCCCTGCCCCCCAGGGCCCCAGCAGCCCCAAAGAAAGGCATCAAGTTTTGCTGAGCTGGTCTTTCTCCCCTTCTCCAGGGCAGCTCCTGGGAGGCAAGATCAAATGTTCTTCAGCTTGAAGAGTGAGGCTGGGATCTGTGGGAAAAGGAGGAAAGGGCAGAACGGGGATACAGTTGAAATCACGGGAGGGGACGGGACCAGGGCTGGGCTCTGGGAAAAGGCAGGTGTTTCTCCTTGTTTCCTTTCTGCTTAACTCCCCCAGCAAATGTTTGTTCCTTTTGTTATCATCTCTTTTTGATCCATGTAAAGGGGTGAGAGGCAGGACATTTGGAGTGAGATAATCTCACACACACACACACACACACACACACACACACATGCGCGCGCGCGGACAGGACAGCTGTGTGCCATACACTCCAGGGGGCGCCATTTACATATAATACAACAGGAATGGCACCCACCTCCCACCCCAGTGTGCAAAGGGGCGGCCTCACCGCAGCTCCCTCTCCTCGGAGCCAACCCCAGGAGAAGCTGGTGTCATCCCACCCTGTACCTCATCCCCCCCCTCCCCTCCCCACCCCCCCCCCCCACCCCCCCCCCCACACTCACCCACCCCCTCTGGCCCCTCACCCTGAAGGTCACACCAGGCCTAAGTGTCCCACCCCCACAGGACACTGTGGGGGAAGAAGAGGTCCTCAGGCCACTTGGCAGCCTCATTGTTCCGCACACACAATGAGCCCTGGAGACTTGCTGCCTTTTTGATGAACTCTGCTCATTATCTGGCTCTCCCTGCTCTCCTCAGGGATGTGCCAAGTCCACCATCTGGGGCCTTTGGGAGCCACATCTGGCCCCGGGCAAGAGAGGGGGTGCTCAAGGGACCCTCCCCCTTAGTGCTGTGAGGACAGTCTAGCTCCCCTTCTCACCCTGTCAGTCCTCTACCCAGGGCTTATCTGCAGGAGTAGAGTATCATCAAATCACCATAAAATGCCCTCACAACCATCAGAGGAGGTAGGAAGCTTTGTCATCTTCCTTTTAGAGATGGAGGACACTGAGGAACAGAGTTCAGTCACTCCCTCAAGGTCACACAACTAACAAGTGGCAAAACTGATTATCAAACCAGATAGTCTGGCTCCAGAGACTGCAGAGTCCATACCCTCCCTTCTGACCCTGGAAGAGGGGCCTAAAGTGGACACCCTAGAGGTGTGCTGGCTGACACCCAGCCACGAGCTACCAGTTGTTGTTTGAGTTCAAATAAAGCAAAATGTCTAAGTCAGTCACACCGGCCACCTTTCATGTGCTTGATAGTCACAGATGGCCAAGCAGGGCTCAGGAGTCTGTCATTTTGAGCCCAGTTCTTCTGCTTACTAGCTGAGCAACTGTGGGCCAGTCATTTAACTTCTCTGTGTCCGTTTCATTGTGGGTGAAAGGGACACAGAATAGTGCTGATCCCACTGAGCCAGGAGGGGAATGAAATGAGAAAATGCATACGAAGGGCTCGGTCCAATACCTGGTGCACAGTAAGTGTTCTAAAAATTCTTAATTTTCTTTTTAGGAGGCATAGTCTGGTCCTTCATTTAACTAAGCCGGTAGCTAAGACCACAGAAAGTAAGGGACTGGCTTAAAGCCACACAGTTCATAAGCTAGAGCTCTGAATTCTTTTGACTCCACCCACGTGGCCTAGTGATACCACCACAGGTGATGAAGGACTTTCACATTTGACCCTCCCCAAGATGGGGGGAAGCAGTTAAATGGGGTTTTATCAACCCTCTATTTTAAAGATTAGGAAACTGAGACAGAGAAGGGTCATGGTGCTATTGAGTAGCAGGAGATGGACACGTTAGTACTGTTCACTGTTCTTTCCCCTGCTCCATTCTCCACTGTCTGTGAAAATTAACATGTGGCTGTTCGTGGGGGAGGGTTTTGTGTGTGTGTTTTTCATTTCTTCACTGTGCAGAGTTCAGGGACCTGCTGTCCGGTATAGATGGAATATAAATTATATAAATACTATTAATAAGGTCTCAATTATGTAGAAAGCTGTATACAGAATAAAGATGAGACGATAGATAATGCCATTTTAATGATTATCGTGGGCGATGGGATTATGGGCGATTTGCCTTTCTGTCTTCATGTATTTCTATTTTTTTTCCAATTTCCTACAAGCAGTATGTATTATTTTTACAAGCAGAAATAAACAAATATGATTTTCAAATACTTTTTTTTTAAATTAAATTCCTCCAGTGTTTCCCCTGCGAACTCCTCGCCCCCCTAAAACTCAGGAGGCCTGCTGGAGGTTTGGCTCTGCCTGGGCAGGCCTGCCCACAGACAGGAGGCTTATGTGTGCCTTTCATCCAGAGGCCCTCAGGTCCCTTTGCACTGAAGTGGGTTTGAATTTACTCAGCAACATCCACATACAATAAATGTCATACTGTTTTATTTTTTCAAGTCAAATAAATTCTGACTCCAAGTCTCCAATTGCCAGAGTGCTGAGAAATCAGCCTTAGTTATGTTTAGGGAGGGGCGTCTCGGGTCACAGAAGAATCCGGAACCCAGGAGAAGGGGCCTGAGGCCTATGGTTGCCATGGTAACTGGCTCTTGTCACCTTGGCTCCTGAACCCTGGGCCAGGCCTCTCTCAGGCTCAGACGCCCTGGACAGGCTCGGAGGTCTCCACAGCAGCCCTCTCAGTGACCACAAGTGGGCCCTGGAGCCCCTCTGGGCCTCAGCACTTATCACTCAGCCTCCACAAATATCCCCATCTGGCCCCACAGGCCAGAGAGACACAAGGCCCCAAACAAAAGCCTCCAAAGAGATCTGTCCTTCCCTGGCTGAGAGGTCTGTTTCCCTTCTCCCTCCTAGTTGGAGCACTTTCCTCATTCCTTCTCCAGTCCCCTCAGGAGACCTCCACTCTCCAAACCTAACTGGGGGGGGGGGGGGGGTAGAGGGGGCAGGAATCCCTGCTGCTTTGACAACAAAACCCAAAGCTCTTTGAGGCAAAAAAGCCAGGCCTTAGACACTGACCTTTCCTTTTTTTTTTTTTTTTTAAGATTTTATTTATTTATTTCAGAGAGAGAGTGAGAGAGAGCATGAGAGGGGAGAAGGTCAGAGGGAGAAGCAGACTCCCCGTGGAGCTGGGAGCCCGATGTGGGACTCGATCCCGGGAGTCCGGGATCATGACCTGAGCTGAAGGCAGTTGCTCAACCAACTGAGCCACCCAGGCACCCGACACTGACCTTTCTTGGGATGGAGGAGGGGAAAATGTCTGTCGCTATTCCAAACAAAGTGGGAAAAACACCAAATAACATCTCAGTATAGATCGTGGCTACACAACTCATGCTTTGAGTGATGGCCTTTCAAACCTCTTGTTGTGAGGTCAAACTGAGGCCCTGGAGCACTTATGCTCCAAGGAATATGAAATGGAGTCACCAAAGTCCCACCTCCCCCTTCCTAGGACGCAGGCAGGGGAAGGGGGTTCCTAAGGAGAAGCCCAGAAATTGTAGTCAGAGAGACTAAAGTGTTGGGCCCAAAATAGATGTTCAGTAAATACTTCTGTTGTGCATGAGTCTAATCTTGGGTGCCATCCTTCACATCTCAGTCTCACCATCTTTATCCCTTCATCGACAACTATGTTATGATTTCCACACACTGTTTCAGGCACAGAGGATATACCAGTGAACATGACAAAGTCTCTCTTCTGTGTTACTGGTTGAGACAGACAATAACATTGTTATGTCATCTCAGGTCTAGTAGATGTTGTCTGTGGTGCTCAGCCCACATCTTCTCCCACTAACTAACCCTCTGGCTGACTTCTAATTCTAATTGCTAGCACCCCATTAGAGGGCGCCTTTGCTCGAGACTTCTTTGCCGACCAATGCAGCAGCCAGAAGGGCCAGGTCGCCCAGCAACCTGGGTACAGCCCTCAGCCAGTGACTCACAGAGCAGGTACATAAATACCCCGGTTCCCTCGCCCCCCAGGCAGGATGTCTCTGAGGTGCGTGTCCCATACTAGCTCCCAGAGTTCCCCAGCAGAACTGGGCTCCAGTTCCCCACAGTAAATGGGTAAAAAAGATGCTTGTTATTGGCTGCCTTCCCTTCCCTGGATGACTTCCCCCTTCTCCTGTAGGTGTTTCCTGGAGTCACCAAATATTACTTGCCCTCAAATATTTGTCTTGGGTTTGCTCTGGGGAAATCCAATCCAAGACATCAGACTGTATTTGGTGCTATGGGAACAAAATTAAAATAGGACAAGGGGGCGGAGAACGAGGCATGGTGTCACTTTAGGCAGGGTCGTCGGGGAAGTCCCTATGAGGAGACGGTCAGTTCAACCAAGCACCTGAGTGAACTCGGGGAGGGAGACAAGGAGATATCTGGTGGCAAGGGGGTTCCAGGCAGAGGCCCTGAGGTGGAAACAGCTGAGAGCAGTGGGATGATACAGGAACGCTATTCCCCCCAGGAATGACACCTGCCCAACCAGCTGGGGAGAAGGATTGCTTGAGGTAGTCTCTGGGAACTGGAAAGCCCTGGACACATAGGAGCTATTAGGGCTTTTTAAATGCCATCTCTAGAGCACACAGGCGGTCCTCGGGGGAATGGTTCCACTTCCTGCCCTGCCAGGGCTGCCGGGCTCTGCACCTCCCCCTCTCCGCTCACCGAGCCTCTCTGGCCTGGAGCATGGCTTGGTTTTTCCAATAACTCATTAGTGCAGCTTTTGTCATGATTGAAGAAACAAAAGACCCAACAAGAAAACTGCATTCAGCGGCATTACAGGTTATTTATGAGAAAATGCAAAGAAGCCTCAGCACCCGAGGAATCCCCAGCGGGGAGGCAGGAAGCTCCTCTGGGCAGGGGACTGGGATTCCTTGGATCAGCCTGGTGCTGGCCACCCATGCTCCTGCCCGGCCCAGACGCATGGCTTCTCTCCTCCCCCGACACCTGCCAAAGTCAGCCATGAGTCACCACGGCCATAGCCACTTGATTTAATTTCACCCACTCATCCACGCCTTCAGCCATTCATTCATTTATGTATTCACTGATTCATTTATCCATTCAGACAGGTGGTGAGGGCCTACTATGTGCCAGGCACTAGCTGATGTCAACATTTAGGGAGCATAGACACAAATCAGCAATGGTGTCCTGAAACCAGCTCATAGCAGCCCACAGAGCTGATGGGACATACTTCTTTTTTTTTTTTTTAAGATTTTATTTATTTATTTGACAGACAGAGATCATAAGCAGGCAGAGAGCCGGGTAGAGAGAGAGAGAGAGAGAGCAGGAAGCAGGCTTCCCACTGAGCAGGGAGCCCGATGCGGGGCTCGATCCCAGGACCCCGGAATCATGATCTGAGCCGAAGGCAGCAGCTTAACCCACTGAGCCACCCAGGCGCCGCTAGGACATGCTTCTTCCCAACACCCCTTGCAGTGGGGTAACCTGGGTAGCTTTAACATGCTGGCAGTATTCATACCATAGAATGCAAGTGATCCAAATCAGGGCCTTTCCCCCAGAGATCTAGCCGTGAAACAAGACACCACTGTACCAGACCTTGGTGTCTCTGGCCACACAGAGCTGAACCCCAAGAACTTATGGTCTAAATCAGAACAGGACATTGACCAAGTTTTTTTTGTTTTTTTGTTTTTTGTTTTTTTCCTAAAGATTTATTTGAGAGAGGGAGCAGAGGGAGAGGAAGAGAGAGAGTCAAAGGAGCCCCATCTCCCCACCGAACACGGAGCCGGAAGCAGAACCATCTCACAACCCTGAGATCATGACCCCAGCCGAAATCAAGTGGGATGCTTAACCAACTGAGCCACCCAGGTGCCTGGACACTTACCAGGTTTTTTTTTTTTTTTCTTTTTAGGATGTTATTTATTTGAGAGAGAGAGGACGTATGACAGAGAGAGAGAGCAAACAGGGGGTGGCGGGGAGGGTGGAGGGAGAGGGAGAAGCAGGCTCCCCACTGAGCAGGGAGCCAGAAGTGGGGCTCGATTCCAGGACCCTGGAATCTTGACCTGAGCTGATGTTGAGCTGACCTCAGCTGACCTGAGCAGACTTTAACCGACTGAGCCACCCAGGTGCCCTGACGAAGCTTGTAATTAATGTAACAAAACTACTATAAACTACTATATAGTTGTCTTTGCAACCATGAGTTCCAAGGGCAGAGCATTTAATTCTACTGTGTGAGATCTAGGAAGGCCTGATAAACAGGATGCATTTCAGAGGAGCCTTAGGGGTCGGTGAGATGTCAGTCTGAATGGAGGGCATTCTGGGAAGGAGAACAGTTTGAGCAAACCTCTAGAGGACATCCGGAAGGAAGGTGTTCACTCCACCCAGATCAAAATGCCACAGCAGGAGGTCACTCCTACCCATTACCTTCCCAATCATACAGCAACAATGCTTTCTGGAGGAAAAAATTGTTATTGGAAGACCTGGTTTGTCCAGGAGAGACTGATGCTTGGACAGTGGATCCTGAGAGGTAAGGATGCATCTCCTTTCTTCCCCTCCTCCCAACCTTCTCCTCATCACCCTTCCTTCTCAAGGAAAGGCCTGACCTACAGGGAAAATGTCTACAGTCTACAGGCAAGAGGCCACCATCAACCCACCCTCTGCACCACCAACATTGTCACCCCCCAGCAGGAGCCAGCGACAGCCCACGCCTGGCCCACAATTCCCAGCTGCCTGACAACCTCACCCCCCTTTGTCTGACAGGAACCAAGAGCTGACCACCAGTCCAAGGCAGCCTCCTGACTCACCTCTGCCAGACTGTCACCAGTCACCAGTAGGGAGGGGAGATAGAGCATGACAGTGCACTGCATGTGTAGGACATTTCTCAGTCCTCAAAACACAGACCTGGGTGCCCTCACTCCATCCTGGGAACCCTGTGGGGTGGGGTTAGTGTCTCCAGTCTGCAGATGAGGAAACAGGCTCTAAGGGACCCAAAGGGAAGCTAGAACCAGAACCAAGTGCTCTGATCCAGACCTTTATTCCACAGCTCTTCATTACGTCCTAGATGCTGGGCCAAACCCCAGAGGGTCGACCCGGAGCACCAATAGCAATGACGCTAAGTGCCAATAATAATAATGACTCTGCTTTATGGAGGACATGCGAAACATTATCTCGACCTTCGCCACAACCCCCCAAGAGGTACCACATTTATCCCCACCTTTCAGCCAAGGGCACGCAGCATCCCATCCGTGTTGAAGGAGTTCTCTGTGAGCTGGGGGTCTCTCGAGGTCAGTCCAGGACCTTGACTTTTCCAGAACGACTGAAGCAGAGGTTCTTGGGTGGGACACAGGAATATAATGGGAACATACTGTTTAAAAGACACCGCAGGGGTGAGCAGTGCGTGCATTAGCTCACAGGCGCTGGCGGGTACTGGAGACAGTCGGCTGAAGGTCTTTGGAGACAGCTTTATCAGTGTTCCCCAGGCCTCGGTTCTCAGCCCCTGCTTTTGTCCTTTTCATGGCCTCCTTGGGTGAGCTCCTTTGCGCCATGGCTCTGATCTCCATCCACACTCTGTGACCCCCTGACAGCAAGGTGTGAGGTCGAGGGCACTGGCCTAGAGTCAGACGGATGCTTCTTGCCTATGTGACCTGGGCAAGCCACCTCCCCTCTCTTGTAGTGCCCCATCTCTTTGTAAATCAAGGCTAGTCACAGTGCTGATGACAGCAAATTCTTCCAGGGTGATCATTTTAAGAGGCACTGTTCTTAACACCTTACATGTATTAACTCATTTCATCTTTTTCACATCCCTGTGAGGCTGGCTTTCAGCACAGGGCCTCATGTGCTATATGTGCTTAGTAACTGCTAGCCGTTATTAGGAGCTTCATTGGCCCCAGGCTCCCTGAGGCTGCCCACCTCTGTGCTTAAAATTTAAAAGCTCCTTCCTCCTGTGTTTATCTTCGTGGATGATTCGCCATTTCCCCCATGACCCAAGCAGCCACCTGGGACTGAACCCTGAGCTCTAACCTTCGTCTTAGAATCCATGTGCCCAACCGTTCTTCTGTTTCTGCTCATTTCCCACCTGGATTATGCAAAGGCCTCCTATAGCTCCCTGCCTCCAGCCCCCACACCCGGCAAACCATCTTCCTGCTGTGCCAGAGATTTCTGAATCACAAATCCACTGCAAATCCCTTTGTTGTTCTCCATATAGCTTCCAGGATCAAGTTCAGATTCTTCAGCTTAGCACCTGGCACTCTGAGGGATCTGGGCCCTGCCTTCCTTCCCCCCACTCCTCTCCACACACAGAAATATGGCTGCTGCCGTCATGCCAGTTCATTCCTCTGGGCCTTTGCACATGAGGTTCCCAGTCTGGAGTGCCCTGCCCATCCTTCTTTATCAGGCCAGTTCCCTGCATCCCTCAGGATTCAGCTCAGGCTAGATCTTTTCCCAGGAGTCTTCCTGGATCTCCACTGATTGCTTTTCCTCCTGGATCCTAGAGTCATACCCTGAACATGTTGAGATTATAATGACATTATCTGTGTGTTCTCCCACCAAACACAGATGTCACCTGGAGGCAGATGGTTAAAAGCACAGTCACTGCAGTCAGATGGCATCTGGTCCACCATTTACTCATTAATTTCAGCTCTGCCATTTATTAGCTCTGTCACCTTGGACAAGTTACTTAATCTCTCTGAGTCTGTTTCCTTGTCTCCAATATGAGGCTACTTAGAGTACTAACCACATGAAATACTTGTAAGGACTGAGATGTAGCAGGAAGAGTGCTTAGCACAGTGTCTGGCGCAATCCAAGTGCTCAAAAAAATGGTTGCTATGAAGTTAGATACCTGGGGCAAGGCATCATCCTTCCCAGCATTTCTCAGAAATTCTCTTTCTCAAATTCAAAATCCCAAGAAAAGTCAGTATAGAAAACTGAAAAATGGAAAAAGTATTATAATTCCCTGCAAGAATTAGAGCTTCATAATCAATATAGAGATGCTATTGGTTTGGTTTGTAGGGTCAACTGATGTCAAGTTGAAAGCAAAAGCTAGAAACCGCCCTTCCCCATGGAGTTGAAGGTTAATGTCAACATCTCAGGAACTGGGGCAGGAGCTCATAGGTGAGAAGCAGTCTTTCCTGTAGCTATTGCCACTATATCAATGTGTGTGGCCCTGTGTGCTGTCATTGAGAGATAGCCTTACAAATAAAATAAATATTAAAAAGTTTATATGCATAGAATACTTTATATTAATTCTATTAGCAATATTCCAAGAAATAAGTTTCAGAAGCAAAATAAGCCCTTAAATTGTCAATTTTGGCATGTGATGTGCTGTTAACCGGGCTAGAATCGGAATGTTACAATCTTCAAATACAATTCAGGCATGGTCACTGGCATTTGCCAGGGCTTAGGTATTCACTATGGAAGAAAGGTAAAGAGAAGAAAATGGGAACATTGTGGAAAAGAGAAGAAAATGGGAACATTGTGGAATTCTCAGACATGAAATCAGAACCTGGTCTAAAATCTGAACTAGCAAAAACAATATCAATTTCAATGGCAAAAAAAAAAAAAAAAAATCAAGGCAAGCACACAAAGAATTTTCATTGCTTAAAAAAAAGGGGGTGAGCGCCTGGGTGGCACAGTTGGTTAAGTGACCCACTTGGCTTCAGCTCAGATGGTGATCTCAGGGTCATGAGATCAAGCTCCACTTCAGTCTCTGTGCTCTTGCAGAATCTGCTTAAGATTCTCTCTCTCGGGACGCCTGGGTGGCTCGGTTGGTTGAGCGGCTGCCTTCGGCTCAGGTCATGATCCCGGCGTCCTGGGATCGAGTCCCACATCGGGCTCCTTGCTCGGCGGGGAGCCTGCTTCTCCCTCTGCCTCTGCCTGCCTCTCTGTCTGCCTGTGCTCGCTCCTGCTCTCTCTCTGACAAATAAATAAAAAATCTTTAAAAAAAAAAAAAAAAGATTCTCTCTCTCCCTCTGTCCCTTTCCCCACTACACTTTCTCTCTCTCACTCTCTCTCTCTAAAATAAATAAATAAATCTTTAAAAAAATAAAAAGAGGGCTTATATGAGCACCATGTGCTCTAATAACAAACTGAAGACACTTTTGAACATTTGCTTGATGACTTAAACAATGTCAACACAAAAGGGTTTTTTTTTCTATATCTGGAATATTTGTTGTAAAACAAAGATTGAGACTGTCAGATCAATTAATGTTTTGTGTGTTTTAAAATTTTCATGTGATATTTAATGAAAACATTTTAATAGTAAATATTTCTATTATCTTTCAATTTTTAGTGATTTTTATTTTTCATTAATTTTGTGTCCATGTTTCTCTATTTGACATTTTCTCTTATCAAACGCCTATTTCAGGTAGGGAGCAATTTTACATGTTATTGAAATGTATAATCTTGTCAAAACATATTGGTTCATAGCAATAATAAACCACGCATTTGACATTATATCTTTTTTTTTTTAAACAAAAGACCTCTAAAACTGTTAGCATAACCCTATTACAGAAAAATGATTCACTGTTTATTATTTACTGTCACTCATTTAAAACCTATAAATACAGTGTTATGGAAAATACAGAATAACTTAGGATTTCAGAAATTTCCAAGAATTCCAATTTCTCATTCCCAAACACCTGCAAATTCATAGCTGGCAGAAATTTGGAAACACGGTGTGCCTGGGTGGCTCAGTGGGTTAAGCCTCTGCCTTTGGCTCAGGTCATGATCCCAGGGTTCTGGGATGGAGTCCCGCTTTGAGCTCTCTGCTTGGCGGGGAGCCTGCTTCCTCCTCTCTCTCTGCCTGCCTCTTTGCCTACTTGTGATTTCTGTCTGTCAAGTGAATAAATAAAATCTTTAAAAAAAAAAAAATTTGGAAACACTATGCAGACCTGTGGTATCGCCCCTGGTCAGAATCCTGGGTTTATCTAGCTGCAAGGGTGCTGGAAATAGGATGGAGAGGGCAATTTTGCCCCACACCAGTGCCAAGTAACTTCCATTATATTACAGGGTTTCGGTGAGTTCTTTCTTAACTCTCTTCATTCTTCCTCTTCACGTTGATTCGTGTCACTCTCCACCATACTCACAGGTTTGACAACACTCATTTAGTAAGAATCCATTTCTTTCTTTCTTTCCTTCTTTTTTTATTTGAGAGCAAGAGAGCACACTTGAGAGAGAGGAGAGAGAGAGAGAGCAGAAGGGGCATCAAAAAGGGAGAGGGAGAAGCAGAGCAGAGCAGAGAGCCCGACCCCAGGACCCTGACATCAGGGCCTGAACTGAAGGCAGACACCCAACCGACTAAGTCACCCAGGTGCCCCATAATTTCTTTTGCTCCCCAAAACTCTTAAGCTCCATAGTACCATCTAACAACTATAATACCACTGGCCTCCTGGAGAGGAGGTGTCTCCCTGCTGGAGCCATAGGATCTAAGTCTGACACACAGCCTCCCCGCCCCAATCTCAAAACCTTCATCTTGATTACCTCCTCAGGCTGGAAAGGGGTGATATTAGCAAATGCCTGCTCCAAACCTCTACCTCTGGGCACAACGTCATGAGAGCTGTGATCAGTGTTGCTGTCCCTGGTGGTCTGCTGCTGCAGTGGCCCCCCAGGATGAAGTACACCCCCATACACCATGGCCTTGGGCACCCCCTCCCCCACTGATTCTGCACTCAGCTGAGACCTGCCTTAACCGACGGAATACAGCAGAAGGGAGGTTGACTCAGTTCCTGGTTAAAATTCCTTAAGAAAGCCTGTACCCCTGGTTTGGACAAGCTTGCAAGAGCCAATTGTTAAATTTTGAGGAATTTTCTGAGTTGATCAACATCAAGTTGGTAGCTTGAAATTAGTCTTGGTGGAAGTATGTATACCACAGAAATTGGCAAATACTACAGATCAAGGACCTTCCCTCCTTCCTTCCTCCTCTTCCTTCTTTTTTCTATTTTTCTTCCTTTTTTTTTTTTCTGGAAAGCCAGTTACCAGCACACCACTGCCTGACAGCTTCCACTTTTGAACTCTGTGAGTCCTGAACCACACATAAGAAGTTCAGCCCCCTTTCCAGAAAGACCACCAGGTGGAAAAGCGCCAAGGGGAGGGAGAGACCCTAAGACTCCATGGAAGAGAGCCAAGTAAGCCAGATAAATGAGACTGTCAAGCTCTTCCAACCAGCCCCCAACCTTTCGAGCCCACCTAGCAGAGGTGTCCCCCCGTGGATGAAGAGGCCATAGACATTCAGCCCAAGGAGACAAGACAAGGATCAGGGATGCACGGCCCCAGGCATAAGCTATTGGAATTTCTGACCCACAGAACTGTAATCAAATAAAAGGTTTAAACCATTAAGTTTTGGGGTACTTTAGGATGAATCCATAGAAAGAACCACCATCAATCCTGAGGCAAAAGGCCAGATGGACCTGTGTCCCCTACCCCTGTCTCTTCATTAGTTGGCTTCTTATTGTCTTCCGCCATTTCCCGGCTCCAGGAAGCCCCCCAGCTCTCTACACCCGAATGGAGAGGGGCCTCATTTGCTGCTAAGCCACCCCATCCTCCAGGGATCCCAGAGGGCATCCCCACTCACAGCCCTCCCCATCCCACTTAAGGAGACGGGGCAATATAGAGTGAGATGTTCTAGGGAGACCCCTATGGAGTTGAGAGAGGAACAGAAACCCCCTCCCTTCCCTGTTGACATTTGAAAAGGACAAAATTAGGAGGAAGGTAAATGTTACTCTTCTTTTCTCCCAGGACCAGAGAAGACGGAGGCCGCCCCACGTCTCTGATTGTTTCAAGTTTGGCAAGGGTGCTGGCTTGACGTGAGGTCACTGTAGGATGGGGAGGGGGCATTGCTGGTGTGCTTAGTGTCCTGCTGTGTTCATAACAGCACAGCCGTGGAGCCCTTGCCACGTGCCAGGGATGTGGATAAGACATTTACATATACACCTTGTCTCATTTAACCCTACAGCCCCTGCAGGGAGATTCACAGTAATCCCTGGTTTCCCCATGGAGAGACGGGCTCAGAGAAGTCACTTTGTATGTTAAGTCTGCTCAGACTGCTGTGGTCTAGACAACAGACATTTGGGTTCTCTGAGTTCTGGAGTCTGGAAGTCCAGACTCGAGGTGCAAGTGGGGTTGGTTCCTGGTGGGATCTCTCTCCTCGGTTTATATCACACCTTCTGTGTCCTCACTCGACCTTTCCTCTGTGTGCACATGGAGAGAGAGAGAAAGAGGAGGAGAGAGATCTGGGGTCTCTTCCTGTTCTTATAAGGATACCTGTCCTATCAGATTAAGACCCCCTTTAACCTTAATTTTAACCTTTATCACCTCCTTAAATGCCGTGTCTCCAAAGAATCTGTGGCACCAAGCAGGTTAAGAAGTGTGTTCAAAAGCACGTAAGAAGCCATGTTCAGCAGGCCAGTGTGACCTAGACAAGGTAATACTGGCTGAGAGAAGGCCCAGGACCAGTGTCAATGATATCTGGGTGACAGATGGTGACGCGGGGACCTATTTCTTGTCCTCAAGGCTGGTGTTGCCCCCCAGTACTCCAGATCCACATCAAGGACCAGGAAGCTGATCCGGACCAAGGATTTTGCCCCACCGGCACCTGTGAGGAAGTGGGAAGGACTGATTTTCAAGGCGAGCCAGTGTACCCTGAATCCCTCTGACTGTGGTCTTGGCCTTCATGCTGGCTCTCCAACCCCTTCCCCACCACGTGTGGGCAGGCTGGGCATCATCGGGAGCCAGGTGCCTGCTGCACCGAGAGGCAATTTATGAACTGTGGGTATTTTGTCTGTTTACTTGAAAGCACAAAAATTTGTCACTTGTGTGGGTAATTTGCTGCTAATTACGAGCTTACAATCTGCGGATAGGAAAATCAGGGCCAACGTGCGCTTCTTGAGGAAGAGGAAAATTACCCCAAGTACTGTGTAATTATACACTTAGCGGGCACAACGCTCCCAGCCCTCACCCTTCCCATGAAGGGCTGACAGTGCAGGGGGAGTTTGCACACATCCCCACTGAGACTCCTCCCCACCGCCGGAGGGGACAGGGGGAGCCTGCCTGCTGCCAAGGAAGCCCTTGGCCTCATCCCTTCCCTCCTCTGCTGAACCAAGAACGAAGGTGAGGAAAAAGTCTGGGGTCCCTCCCTCAGGGGCATCCGATCTGATGGAGAAGACAGAGTTCCTGTCCGGAGAGGCCCCACTCTGACTGGGGGTACAGGACGCCAGCCCTCCAGAAACCCCTGATCTGATATTGGGACAGATATCAGAGCATGCCCACGCTGTGCGGGAGCCCTGGGTCTGTCAGAGAGGCACAGGCTCTGCCCTCAAGCGCCCCCAAGTCCGATGGGGAGGGAGTGCTCTTGCCTTCAGGGAGCTCTCTGATGAGAATGGCACAGGCCCTTGGGAGAATCCAGTTTTATGGGGCAAGACACAGCCTCTGCCTCCAAGGGTTCCTATTCTTCTTCTTCTTCTTCTTTTTTAAGTAGGCTCCATGCCCAGTGTGGAGCCCAAAGAGGGGCTTGAACTCACAACCCTGAGATCAAGACTTGAGCCAAGATCAGGAGTCGGTTGACCAACCAACTGAGCCACCCAGGCGCCACACAAGGGCTCCAGTTCCGAGGGAGGAGAAACATCTGCAGCCCTGAGGAAGTGCTTGGTCTGATGGGAGAGCCAAGCTCTTGCCTCCAGGAGTCCCTGGTGGAGACAAGTGCCCACACTCAGAGTACAGTTTGATGGGGGAGCCCCTGATTTATAGTTGTCTCTGAGCTTCTTTCAGTCCATCTCCGTGAAAAAAGATCAGCATGACCGTGAGACTCAGGTTAGCACATTAATCAGCCCACCCTGCTTGACCCCCAAAGCCTTGCTATAGGTTCACCCAGCACCCTCCCTGCCAAGACCCCCACACCCTTCAGATCCCTTCCAGCCGTCCCTGGACCATGAGGTAGTGACCCTAGAAAATCCCTTTCCTTTCTTCTCTTCTTGATCCCTTTTATTTGCTGAACTAAATCATTCATGATTTTCAATAAAGGCCTCCATGGTCCCCTCTCCACCCCACGCAGAAAATATTATTTAACAGAAAGGTGACAGTTGTGTAATTTAGTCTTGGTCTCCATTATTGATGAACTTGACCATGAAATATTTAGGTTCCTCCGTGTTCTGCCATTCAAGGTGTGACAGTAACAGTGTCACATTCCAGTTCATCCTCCTGGAGAGTATGTCAATTAGGAATGCCCTGCCTCACTCATCAGAAGCTACAGCCCCCTGCTCAGCACAAACCCCAGCTCCCCGACCTCCACCTGAGGGGCCCTTACAGATAGTCAGGGTTATTTTATCCCCCAGAGATCCAGTCTTACTTCCCCACTAGCAAAGTGGCCAGAGCCCATGGAGGAGCATGTGAATTCAAGACAGTATAAGATATTAGGGGAAGAGGAGGCATCGTGTCTTCAGTATCTAAGTGCTGGCACTGGTTTAACTCGTTTAATTCTCCTACCAGCTCCATTAGATAGGTATTATTATAATCTATTTGCTTTTCCATCGGAGAAGTTAAGACATTTTCCTAGGCCACCCAGCTAGCCAGTGGTAGAGCTGAAATGGGACAGTGATCAAGCTTGCAAGCCTCTGTTGTTTCTACACCATGGTCTGAATGGATTCTGCCAGATGACATATGACAGGTCAACATAACGCACTCATCCAGGAACTCCCAGTCCAGTGCTCTTTCTGTTCTGGATCACAGCTCTTCACCAGGAATTCCAGGAGGAGCGAGAAGGAGACAGGAGAGGAAAGAGAAGACAGGGTACTTGTTCTCAAAGAGAATAAGTGTTTCCAGCCTGCTGGGGGAGACAGTATCTTTCGGCAGTTGACGTTACTGTTGGCCCAACTGGCGATAGAACTGCAACTGGGGAAACTGAGCCCAGAGCATCACCCTGGCCTAGATGCTGGAGGGAAGGACTTTGGGACTCTTAAAACAGCACAACCCTTCCAGCTGCTCTGTAACCCCCAGTTGGTACTGTGCTCCTGAAAGTCACCGAGAGGATCTCCTTCCTCCTAGCTCTGCCAGTCCACTGTCTGTCTGTCTGTCCCTGGCTGCAGATGATTGATAAGCAGCTAGGGTGTCATGTTAAAATGTGCATTAGGCTAATTGCATGCTAATTAAACAGACGAGGCCATTACAGCTGCTCAGGGGCCCATCTGTGCTCTGGGCCTCCCAGGGTGGCAGGCTGGGCTGGGGGGCGTCAAGATACCCTCAGAGGGTCCTTAAGTACTAAGGTGACCCTCAGAGGGAGCTGAAATGTTGTTAGGCTGAAGGGGACTACCAAATGGAGTTTGCAGGCATTTGAAGACACCGAAGAGCTTTCTAGCCACGAGTCACCAGCTGTTGAATGAGGGTAATGAGCTCCCCATTGCTGGAGCTAAGCAAGCAGATAAATGAGGATCCTTTCGGCATTTTGTAGAGCAAAGGGTGAATGAGTTATGTGATTGCTTCCCTTGCCAAAACTATGGGTTCCTATGATAGAGGACTAGCCGCTCTCAGTCCCCCTGCCACCCCCCTCAGTCATCTCCCACTCCCACAGGGAACAGGGAGGAATCCGGGGATCTGCTTTTCCCCGCCAAACAAGGACATGGATGGGATGCGCCCTGTGGGCCCCAGAGCGCTGGGAGGAGAGATGGGAACCCGTGAAGATGCCCCTGCTTCTCAGCCCCCTTCCTGTCCCCGCAGGAGAGAGGTTTCTACCAGGGTCTGGGGACGGGCTCGTTTCATTTCACCGTCTGGCGCTTCATGTGTAAATATTTCATATGCCCATTGAATATTTTGGGATGATTATGAATTCTTGATGTGATAAGAACCTTGGTATGTATGAGATGTAGTCAGCCGCCAGGAGGGAGGCGCAGGGGAGGGCAAATCAGATCAATCATTACACACCGTAAGCACAGAACCAACCAGCCAGTACCCACATACCTCACACCTTGGCCACCGTGGATGTGCCAGCCGCATACGCCCCCCATCTCCCACCCACACATCACAGACATGCCAGCCACACACCAGCATGCAACTAACGACATGTCGCCGCACCCCAGCCACGCACCAACCACATGTTGGCTTCATGTCACCCCTGCTCCAAGCACACATGCTGTGCACTGACCCTCTGGTCCCAGCAGTCATCACTGCTGTCATCGCTGCTGGCCATCCATGTGCTGTGCTATCCGGCCCAGAGGACCCCCAAGCCAGAAGGACAGGAACAAGGTCACAGCAGTTCAGAGTGGGGAAAACACTATCGCCAGGCTGCACAGAGCCCCAACAATTCTTAGGCAGGAAGTTCGCACTTGCTTGTGTCACAAAAGCAAATTAGCATTTGACAATTAAAATGCCAAGTCCATGAAGGGGAAGGGAAGAGAGCAGGACTGTGAATGAGACCAGCCTGTCTGTGTGCAGGTAATACCAAAGCTGAGCAAGGGTGCATCGGAGCCCGTCAGAGTGTTCTCTGTACTTGGCGGTGTGTTTGACATTATCCACGACAAAGCTTGCGTGTTTGTTTAAGTCTGGTCGAGGTTTGGGTCAAGCTTGCCTGATTCCGTCATGTGCTCTAGTAAGTACACGTGTCCTGGGGCTCAGCATGTGTGCAGAGCTGCGTCTTCCTCTGCTGGGAACCCACTGGGCTTCCTCACCTGTCCTCGTTCCCTGACAGGGCGGTGGCACTCTCCAGCTGTCATTTCATCTGTCCCCTCTCTCGGGCATCTGTCATTCCACCCCTTGAAAAACAATGTAAGGCAATCCCAGCTGGACCTCCGAGGCTCCATGGGAAATTCTCAGCATCTTCAGCCCCTACAAACACTGACCATCTACCATCAAAGCAGATAGCCAGGTGCAGCCCCTGATCCTTCATGTTTCCCAGGCACAGTTCCTAAATGCAGTCACCGTATCCCACCCTCCACATATGGGAGATGAGGCTCAGTTCTCTAACAGCTCGTCCCTCCTAACCTCTGGTGCTCTCAGCCTCCCCACCTCTCAGATGGCGTGGAGGTGAACAGTCAGCAGTGAGAGACAGCCCTTGGCCGCCTCCTTTGTAGGTCCTGCTGGGGTGGTCTTGCATAATTTGGAAGTGAGCAAGTTGACACCTAGTAACTTGGGGCCTCAACTGAGACAGAAACTTTGCCACTTAACTTGGTATTTCCCTACGATTATTGAGCAGAAAGGGATTCATATCATTGGACAGAGACAGGAATTGCTCTAAGAGATCAAAGGAGGGAGATGGGTCTTCCCTACTTCCCTACTTGAAGTGTGGGCCGTGCTTTGATGCGTGTGGATGAGGGAGGCAGAGAAGGGAGGCCCAGGAGGAAGAAGAGCATAGGAAAGGCTCAGAGGTGGGAAAGAGAGGAACATATGCATGGCTCAGTATGCAGTTCAGGGATCTGCTATTCTTTGCACCAGCATAGCACAAGGGAAGGGGGGAAGAGGGGAGTCAAGGTGGAAACATGGTTGCTCTGGGTCTAAACATGGAGGGCCATGAATGCCAAGTGAAGGAGTGTGGATTTTACTAAGGAATGCCATTGCTCTATCAAGGGTCATCTTAGGTGGGCTCCCTGAAAGCAGAGCCTGGGACAGGTACTCCATGATGTGATCACTGAGGGAACACTCTCAGGAAAAGGCAAGGAGCAGGGTAGGGCAGGGGAAGGGTCTAAGCAAGGAAATGGTCTCCACCCAGAGTCTGGCTTTAGCCTGATCCCTCCAAAAGCTCTAGAGAATGGATTGATTACACCACAGACTTAACCCTGCTTTGAGGCAAAGGAATTGGCCTTTTGTACCCCTGAATCAGTCAGTCATTGGCTGTGGGCTGCTCTTGGTAAGGAGGACATAACCTCCTAGAAAAGATGGTACCCATTGGCCCAGGGCAATTCTCCGAAGAAGGAGCAGTTGTGAGTTATTACGAGCCAAGGCTCACAGCAGCTGGAGGACAAATACATATGCCAAATAAAGGGGTTTTGCTGGGCCTTCAGCAGGGCCCCTACAAAGGAGGTTTGTTTGGGTTTCTGGCTAGAGAGTAGTGGGGGGGGGTGGTCACATGATAGCTGTACGATGGAGTAGTAATCATCCAATCCTGTGTGAGATGGCTTGGAGGCAGGGGTCATGAGATCCAGAATGAGGGTCTAAACTAAGAAGGTGGGGAGGGCCGCCTGGGTGGCTCAGTGGGTTGATCGTCCAACTCTTGATTTCAGCTCGGGTCATGATCTCGGGGTTGTGGGATCGAGCCCTGTGTCGGGCTCTGTGCTCAGTGTGAGTCTGCTTGTCCTTCTCCCTCTGCTTCTCCTTCTCCCTCTGCTTCTCCTTCTCCCTCCCTCTCTAATAAATAAACAAAATCTTTAAAAAATTAAGAAGGTTGTGGGTGAGAGGGAGGGGAGGGACAGATGAACAGGGCAAAAGACTAAACGTTGGTACTGATTTGCCACGGAATAGATGCGGATGGAGCTCAGACTTGAAGCCTGGGTGAAGGGCACCTCAAGCCAGAGGCACAGGCTTGAGAAGGAAGGTGATCGTCTCTGCAATGTGTTGAGTCTGAGGTATGAGCAGACCATGGGATCAGTTTCTTGGGGATGCTGTAACAAATTAACAGGAATGTGGATGAATAAAACTACAGAAACATATTCTCTCACAGTTTTGGGGGCTAGAAGTCCAAACTTGAGGTGTAGCAGGGCCGTGTTCCCTCCGTAGGCTCTGAGGAAGAAACCCCCCTTGCCTCTTCCTAAATTCTCATGTTTTCCAACAATCTGTGGTGTTCCTTGGCTTGTAAACCTATCACTCCAACCTCTGCCATTTTTGACACATGGCATTCTTCCTGTGTCTGTGGCCAAATTTCTCTTCCTAGAAGGACACATCTTCTTTGGATGTGTCATTGGATTCAGGGCCTCTCTTAATCTAGTACTGGTTACATCTGCAAGATGTGATTTCCAGATAAGATTATATTCACAGGTACCCTTGATGTATCTTTTTAGATGACACAGTTCAACCCATAATGACCATCCAGGAGGAGATGCTTAGTGAGCCTTTGAGAATATGGGCTTGGGGCTTGAAAACATCTTCAGAGGCACCTGCGTGACTTAGTCGGTTAAGCGGCCAACTCTTGGTTTTGGCTCCGGTCATGATCTTAGGATCGTGAGATCGAGACCTGCATCAGGCTCCCCACTCAGTGGGGTGTCTACTTGAGATTCTCTCTCTCTTCCTCTGCCCCCTCCCACCCTACACACTCTCTCTAAATAAATAAATCTTTAAAAAAGAAAGGAAAGAAAAGAACATCTTTAGATTAAACAGCTCTGAGGCTAATTCCAGGTTGGGGCCAAAAGAGAGGGAGGGTCTAATGCCCTCCTTCTGGTCTTTTAATCTGCCGCATGGGGCTCCACAGGATGTTTTGAAGGAGGAATGAAAGGGAGGGGAGAGATTCTGAGAAAGCGATTCAACTGGAGAAATTCTTTTGTTTTTTTAGACTTTTAAAAATTTATTTATTTGAGAGAGAGAGAAAGAAAGCACGAGAAGGGGGAAAGTCAGAGGGAGAAATAGATTCCCCACTGAGCAGAGATCCCAATGTGGGGGGCTTGATCCCACGATCCTGGGATCATGACCTGAGCTGAAGGCAGACACTTAACTGACTGAGCCACCCAGGTGCCCCAAAACACATTTCTTACCTCATAGTTTCTGTGGGCCCAGAGTCCAGGCATGGCTTCTCTCTCTCCTCTACTCACAGTCCCACCAGGCTACATCAGGGCATCAGCTGGGCTGCATTCCTGGCAGAGGCTTGACTGGAGAAAGATCTTCCAAGCTCTGTCAAACTGCATTAATTTCCATGTAGAGGTGGCACTCCAGATGACTTGCTTCTTTGAGTCCAGCAGGAAAGTCTCTGACTTCAAGAAGGTCCCTAGTCCCTTTTTTAGAGGATTTAACCTGATTAAACTAGAATAATCTCCTTTTTTTCCTTTTTAACCCCAAATCAATTGACTGGGGACTGTGAAACCCTGTAGCCCTTGACATAGTCTATTGATTAGAAACAAATCACAGATCCCACCCACACTCAAGGGATGTGACTCAGGGAGAAGTCATCCTAGGGTGTGTCTGCCACAGTGAGTGTTAAAGAGTTACAAGGGTGAAACAAAGTTACAAAAGGAACGGTGCCAGGTGCTATGAGATGTAAGAACTCAGTCTGAGTGGGGTAGGGACAGCCTCATGAGGCAGTCATGTTTGCTCTGAGATGTGAAGGTCAAACAGGAATTAGATAGGCCATAGGTGGAGGAAGAATGTACCAGGAAGATAAAATGGCATGTGCAGAGGTCTTGGGGCCAGAGAAAGCTGGGTGAGTTAAAAGAACTTAAAGACTAGTGGCGGGGGGGGGCTGAGTGGCTCAGTGGGTTAAAGCCTCTGCCTTCGGCTTGGTTCCTGATCCCAGGGTCCTGGGATCAAGCCCCACATTGGGCTCTCTGCTCAGTGGGAAGCCTGCTTCCTCCTCTCTCTCTGCCTGCTTGTGATCTCTGTCTGTCAAATAAATAAATAAAATCTTAAAAAAAAAAAAAAAGACTAGTGGGATAAGCACTTACAGAGATGGGAGAAGACTTGGAGCAGAGACATAAATGTTTCCCAACCCTGGCTCCTACTTTCTTCACAACCACCAAGCAGCCAGTGTTTGCTGAAGTTAATATAAGCACCAGTAAAACCATAGCCACCCAAGTAACGTGAACAGCAGTTACCTCTGCAAGGGCTACAACTATGGAGGAGCACAAGGGTGACTTCAGAGGTGCTAGAAATGTTCTATCTCTTGCTCTAAGTGGTGGTTACATGAGTGTACACATTTGACAGAAGTCACTGATTTAGCTTTAAGATTAGGGCACTTGAAGGTTTATCAATTATATCTTAGCAAAGTGCCATTATGTAAAAGGAAACAGACTACAGCCACAGGGTGGGTCCATGGGCACACCAGCTCCAGGCGGTGATCCTGACAATGATGGGGCACCTCCGAAACCAGATCATTGGTCCCCAAGGCGGAGCGACCGAGATGCTGGAGGGCTCCCTCTGCTCGACACCCACCCCCCAACACGTACTCCCTTCTCTGCTGCACTTGGCACTGGCCATGAGGAGGCTCGAGGCTGCAGGAGACACTTACCTGCCTCTAGGGGCTCACAGTCTAAGAAGGGAGACCAACTCCAGAACTGACAGCAATAGACAGCAGAGAGAATTTCTGGTAACTACTGCAGGCAAAGGCCCAGGATGAAGTGGTTCATTCCATTTGGGGGCTCTGAGAAAGCACTTGAAGGGAGAAGCATTTAAATGGATCTCTGTCTGGGGCCCCTGGTTGGCCCAGTCAGTTAAGTGTCTGACTCTTGATCTCGGCTCAGGTCATGATCTCAGGGTCATGAGATTGAGCCCTACACTGGGCTCTGTGCTGGGCATGGAATCTGCTTAAGATTCTTACTCTCTCTCTCCCTGTGCCCCTCTCTCACCCCCCACCTCCCACTTTCTCTCTCTCTCTCTAAAAATAGATAAATAAATGGGTGGCTGTCAGATGGCTTCAGATACATCTAATTGTTCCCCAATATCCTCTCTCTCTCTCTCTCTGTCAAATAAATAAAATATTTAAAAAAGAAAAAGGGGTGCCTGGGTGGCTCAGTGGGTTAAGCCTCTGCCTTCTGCTCAGGTAATGATCTCAGGGTCCTGGGATCGAGCCCCGCATCAGGCTCTCTGCTCATCAGAGAGCCTGCTTTCTCCTCTCTCTCTGCCTGCCTCTCTGCCTACTTGTGATCTCTCTCTCTCTGTCAAATAAATAAATAAAATCTTTAATAAAAAAAAAAAAGAAAAGCAATGTGGTACCTCTGGTAGCCTTCCTTTAAAGCAGCCACACGTGCCCTTTGTAGAGGCCACTTTTAGGTGACAGGTTTGAGCAATGGAAACCTGAGTAAGGAAGAAAGTCCACAGTGACCACTGACCACAGAGCTGAATCCAAACAGGTTCATGAAGTGACCCACCTTGAAAGCCATAGGCCCTAAACTGACCAATGGGCTACTTACAACCAGGCACAGTTACCAAAAAAAAAGGAAAATTCCATATGGGCCCCATATTCCCTCACTCTTCCTGTAACTGGGGTCCCACCACCACCACCCAGAGCAGGCAGTCTCTCCTTTGCAGTCCTAACCACTGCTCCCTTGTGGAGTATTCAATAAGCTTCTCTTTTGTTCAGCATTGGGTGAATTATTTCACCACCTGTGCCGCCGACTCCCACCCTATCAGGTCCCTCCACAACCTTTGCCCAGTTTGCAGCATCACAGAGTTGATGGCTGGAACTCTGGCTGTTGTCTTGGATCATGAGGTTGGGAACCCCACCCTAGGAATGACAAACCAGTAAATTACAAAGAATCTGGGTCCCTGAGGACTTTATGAAGCAGAGCTCCACCCTGATTTCTACATAAAAGAGAAATAACATATATCTTTCGTCACTATCATTTGGGGTCTCTATGATTTACAACTGTACCTGATGCTAACTAATAAAATGAGTAGGAATGGGATAGGTAGAAATTGGGAATGGGACAAGGAAGGGTGAAGGACAAAAGTATGCAAGCGCCTGATGTGCTCTGGGAAAATTGCCACAGCAAGGGCAATGCCTAGGCAGAGGGTTCAGGGTGAGAGAAAAGAATGCAGGAAGACTCAAGGGAAGGAGTTGGTTAGGACCAATCACAGGGAGCTCACAGTTACCTCCCTGATGTAGGGTTTGAAGGCTGGATGGGAGACGGAACACAATGAGAGGCAAAGAGTCCCTGTGAGAGGGCCAGGGGTGGCCGGTGGGGATGGCGAGAAGGAGGGAGAAAGAAGAGAGATTCAGGATGGAAGCCCTTGGACCCACACGGTTATAGTGGGGGCTGGATGTGACTCCCAAGTTTCGGGACAAAAGAACTGAAAGGGCCGTGGTGCCAGTTGAAGGTTTAGGGATTACAGAAGGCTAATCTGATTTGCAGAAGAAGATTATGACAAATTGATAAAGACAAATTGAATTTGAGGTTCCGGCAAGAGAGCCTAGTGGAACTGTCCAGTACACACAAAGGGAACTGTCGGCTGGCGTCCTTGGAGAGAGATCAGGACCAGAAGTGGGGATTTATTTGGGAGTCTTGCTTGGTGGCAATTAGGGAGTTGAAGACAAGAGAATCAAAGAGATCACACAAGAGGGGCAGGTGGTGCCAAAATTGAACTCTGCTGGGGATGGAGTCTCAGAGGGGCTGCCTGTATGTAAGGGGAAGGACACAGGGAAGAGTGAACGGAGGAGAAGGAGAAGCCACCAAAGATTTAGGAGAAGTGAGTGAGTTCAGTGTCAGCAAAATGGAGGGAGTGAGAGTTTCAAAAAGAAAGGCAATGGATAGAAAATGTCAATGTCCTGCAAAGGCAGGAGGTGGAGCCTGCTCTCAGGTAGGGCTGGGGAGTGGGCCACAGCCTCCCCTTCAGAAATACAGGCACCCACTCCCATCCCTTACCCATGAAGCTAATTCACCTGCGCTCTTCGCAAACTGGCCATCAGCAGTTGTCCAAGCATGGCAAATGGCTTGATTCTGTAAACATGAAGTCCGTTTAAAAAATCTTTTGTGGAGTTGTTGGATTTTTTTTCCTCTAATGCAGCTAGTCATACGGTCTCACCTACTTGACAGCGAAAGGTTTCTGTATTCACTTATTATTTCTCACCCTGACGGAATCTTCTCGGTAACAGGTGTTTCTTGACAATGTCATGCGCATGCACGCACATGCGTGGACTTCCTTGACAGTGCGTGCACGGGACGGTGCATTTGCAAGTCAGGAATGCGAGTCCGAGGGCGCACATGCACACACTCACACACACATGTGACCCTCCACATGCTCGGCATCGGTGCCCCCGCGGGCCAGGCCTGGGAACTGAGCTGGACAGTCACACCCCACCCTGTAATAGTTGTGTGTCTCGAAGATTATTGCTTAACTCAGTGTGTTCCAACCAGGTCATGGCCTTCCACCACCTCTTCCCCAAATCCCTCATGACTCAGTGGTGCACCTGGGAGCAAATGGAACAACACAGCACCCCCAGTCCCCCAGCAGGTAGAGATACTCAAGGGACTGCCCCGATTTCTCCTGATTGGATGCCATGATACCCTCTTCTGAGACAATAAGAACCAGTCCTCCAGTGCCTCTCACTGCCCGCCTGTCCCTTTCCCTCAGCTCTGCAAGCTGCTAGCGGATACCTAGAGAGAGGGGCTTGCACCTGATGGTGCCAAAGGGCGCACCCAAGGACCATCGTTCAGCTGCAAGACCACAGCATCCCCTGTGATCACTAGCTTGGTTGCCATTTGCAATGCCATAGGTGACTCACGTGCACAGGAAATGTTGGCAACAATCACACCAGCCTCTCCTGCTCCAAACCCCAAAACCTGTCTGAGTAACCCCTGCACAAGCCATGGAAACTCTCACACCCCTGGCCCTGTCTGTTGCTTCTCCTCTAGACCTTACAGATTTAGATAAGATTTTAACACTCCCTCGCTTCTACGTAATAATAACCAATATCTGTGGGGTGCATATGTGTCCTGAGACCTGCGCCTGCCTGATCTCATTAAATCCCTCAACAACCTTGTGAGGACCATGCTCTTCCTACCTGCATCTCATTTTACAGGTGAAATGATGTGTCTGGGCACTGGCTTTAAAATATTCAAACAAATACAAGAATGGAGGGTGGAAGAGATGAGATGAGATTAGAAAAACATTAATAAATTGTAGAAACTGGGTGATGAGTACACAGGACTTCATTATGACAATTGTCTCTGTGTATACTTGAAATTGTCCATAATTAAAAATAAAACTACAAAAATAAAGCAGCAGCACTGGCACATAGTGTGTCCTCACTAAGTGTTTATTATTCGCTCATGAGGTTTAAATGAGATAATGTATGTGAAGAACGTAGTACAATTCCCGTACTCCATAAAAGGTCAGGTAATTGCCCTTTACTACCGTTGTTGTTATTGTTGTTATTATTACTACCACCTAGGGCAGGGCCCTCCTGCCCTCCGCCCTGATCCTTTACCAAAGGCCTCCCTCCTCTTGGACCAGCCTCCTGTACTGGTCTCCACCCGCGAGCTCCCGCCCAGAAAGCGCGCAGCCCCTCCTACTCCGCCCGCCCCGCCCGCCCTTGAGATGACCGCTTGGCTGCAGGGTGTGAGTGAGTACGGATGCCCTGTCTCGCCTTGTTCCCCGAAGCCCCATGCAGCAGGTGCGTCGGGGCCAGGTGGAGCATCTCTCCACCATTCTGCAAACATTTTTGCAGCCAGAAGCCATGGGAACCGTGGTGCTCGCCAGCTCCGGAGGGCGGGACGAGCCCCCCTCCCGGCCTCCACCCCGCGCTGCCTGGGATGCTGCTGAGCCCAGTGCTAACTGGAGACTGGGAGCCTGGGAAGCAGCCCAGAGGACCTTGACCTCTCAGGGCCCGGGGAGTCCAGAGACTGATGCGGGACTGCCCGCCGGGGTGTGCCTGCCCCGCTCTCTCCAGACCCCGGAGGTGAGGCCAGACCCCAGGCAGTGGGGTGGGGGGCCCCCTGCTTGGCCCCTCCCAATGTCCCAGACGCCCACAGCAGAGGGCGGCCTCCCCAGGCTCTAATTTTAACCCCAAGGAAGGTGCCAATCGTTCAGTTTCAAAGCTGTTTCAAAGTGACTCTGATAAGCAAATTGCTGGCAGCCCTGGCGGGTGATTATTCCTGCATTAATCAGGAGGAAATTATGCCAGTTACTGATTAACTAATTACAGCAATCAGATCGGCTGGGAGAACAGGGCAGGAGGAGGAGGCCGAGGTAAACACAACCTGGGAAAGGTGAAGGAGGCAATTTGGGGTGGGGACAGAGGGCAGAGACAGGTCTTCATGCCCAGACCACCCACACCAGCTGGGTCCCCCTGAAGCCAGAGCTGGGTGCCCAGGCTGATGGTGGGAGGCGAGGTCCTCCCTCTGGATGCGATGGGAGGACTCATCCTCCATCTGCAGGAGGGAACAGGCTCTGGCCTTCAGGAGCTCCCTTTTTGGCAAAGGAGGCTGAGGTTTCTACACCTACCCCAGCACCACTTGGCTGAGGTAAGGTCAGGACCCGGCCATTAAGGCACAGTCTCAGAAAAGGAAAATGAGGGGCGCCTGGGTGGCTCAGTGGGTTAAAGCCTCTGCCTTTGGCTCAGGTCATGATCCCAGGGTCCTGGGATGGAGCCCTGCATCCGGCTCTCTGCTCTGCAGGGAGCCTGCTCCCTCCTCTCTCTCTGCCTGCCTCTCTGCCTACTTGTGATCTCTGTCTGTCAAATAAATAAATAAAATCTTTAAAAAAAAAAAAAAGAAAGAAAAGGAAAATGAGTGACAAAGGAAGGTGAGGCCTGGCAGCCCAGGCTTCAGAACACAGAACCCAGAAGTCACCTGGTCAGCCTGGTAAAAGGTCATCTGCCTCTGGCCACTGGCTCATCTCCTCCACCCAGAGAGGAGAATGAACCCCAGATTGCCCTCCCAGCACTCACCCACAGAGCCCACTGTCCCCCTGGGAAGGGGGGCTTGTGGCAGATCCTTCTAGAATCCTCCGTGCCCACTAACTGACCTCCTGCCTACCAAATGCTTCTACTCATGTTTGTGCGTGTGTGACCAAAGTTAGGGCCAGGGAGGAAGATTTCTCCCAGGAGATGACTTTTTTTTTTTTTTTAAAGATTTTATTTATTTATTTGACAGAGATCACAAGTAGGCAGAGAGGCAGACAGAGAGAGAGGAGGAAGCAGGCTCCCTGCTGAGCAGAGAGCCCGATGTGGGGCTCGATCCCAGGAGCCTGGGATCATGACCTGAGCCGAAGGCAGAGGCTTTAACCCACTGAGCCACCCAGGCGCCCAGGAGATGACTTTTGAGTGGCAAAGTGGTAAAGATGAAACAAGGAGCAGGAAGGGCATTTTATTTATTTGTTTGTTTTTAAAATATTTTATTTATTTATTTGACAGAGAGAGATCACAAGTAGGCAGAGAGGCAGACAGACAGAGAGGAGGGAGCGGGCTCACAGAGAGCCCGATGTGGGGCTCGATCCCAGGACCCTGGGATCATGACCTGAGCTGAAGGCAGAGGCTTTAACCCACTGAGCCACCCAGGCGCCCCAGGAAGGGCATTTTAGGAAGAGAAACCAGAATATACAAAGTCACACAGATGGGACATTCACAGGAAAAGGTGGATGGTTCACAGCAAAAAAAGTGTGGTCATAGCAAGGTCCACAGGAAAGGGAAGAAGTTGCAAAATGTGGCCCAGGCCAATTTGAGAGGGCTTTGAATGCCATGCTAAAAGATTTGGTGTTTATACTAGAATAAACAGAGTGATCAGAGCTTTTTTAAAAATTAACATATAATGTATTATTTGTTTCAGGGGTACAGGTCTGTGATTCATAAGTCTTACACAATTCACAGTGCTCACCATAGCACATACCCTCCCCAGTGTCCATCCCCCAGCCACCCCATCTCTCCCACCCCTCCACCCCTCCAGCAACCCTCAGTTTGTTTCCTGAGATTAAGAATCTGTTATGATTTGTCTCCCTCTCTGGTTTCATCTTATTTCATTTTTCTCTCCCTTCCCATATGATCCTCTGTCTTGTTTCTCAAATTTGTCATATCAGTGAGATCATATGATGATTGTCTTTCTCTGACTTATTTCACTTAGCATAATACCCTCTAGTTCCATCCATGTTTTTGCAAATGGCAAGATTTCGGGGTTTTGATGGCTGCATAATATTCCATTGTGTGTGTGTGTGTGTATATATATACATATATATATATGTATATATATATGTGTGTGTATATAAAATATATGTATATATGCTACATCTTCTTTTCTGTTCATCTGTCAATGGACATCTGGGCTCTTTCTATAGTTTGGCAATTGTGGACATTGCTGCTATAAACATTGGGGTGCAGGTGCCCCTTTGGATCACTACATTTGTATCTTTGGGGTAAATACCCAGTAATGCAATTGCTGAGTCATAGGATAGCTCTATTTTCAACTTTTTGAGAAACCTTCATACTGTTTTCCAGAGTGGCTGCACCAGCTTGCATTCCCACCAACAGTGTAGGAGGGTTCCCCTTTCTCCACATCCTTGCCAACACCTGTTGTTTCCCGACTGGTTAATTGTAGCCATGATCAGAGGGGTTTTTAAGAAATATATTATTGGAGGGCGCCCGGGTGGCTCAGTTGGTTGAGCAACTGCCTTCAGCTCAGGTCATGATCCCAGAGTCCCGGGATCGAGTCCCACATTGGGCTCCCAGCTCCACGAGGAGTCTGCTTCTCCCTCTGACCTTCTCGCCTCTCACTGTCTCTCTCAAATAAATAAATAAATCTTTTAAAAAAAAAAGGAAATATGTTATTGGAGTTTTTATTACAAAAGTAGCAAAGTAATATATTTTTTAAAGATTTTATTTATTTTGGGGGCACCTGGGTGGCTCAGCGGGTTAAAGCCTCTGCCTTCGGCTCAGGTCATGATCCCGGGGTTGTGGGATCGAGCCCCACGTCTGGATCTCTGCTCAGCGGGGAGCCTGCTTCCCTCTCTCTCTGCCTGCCTCTCTGCCTACTTGTGATCTCTGTCAAATAAACAAGTAAAATCTTTAAAAAAAAAAGATTTTATTTATTTTGGAGAGAAAGGGAGAGCATGAGGAGGAGCAAAGAGAGAGGGACAAGATCTGCACTGAGCACAGAGCCCAACATGGGGCTTGCTCTCACAACCCTAAGATCATGACCTGAGCCAAAATTAGGAGTCAGACATGTAACCAACTGAGCCACCCAGGTGCCCCGATAATTTTAAATAATAATTCAGAAAGGTCAAGCATTCAGTATAGGCTATAAAAAAATTAATATTTGGCTAGTTTCCATGTCCCTCCCCAAACCTCTTCCTTAAAGTGATTAATATGAAGTATCCTTCTCCTGGACAAAGGCAACTAGTTGTCGCCTATATCTGTACTCTTTTTCCTAAAAGACTTGCTGCTGGGCAGGTAGCCACTGAGGATGAAGGCTACATTTCCCAGCCTCCCTTGCAACCAGCTGTGGCTATGGGACTAGGTTCTGGTGAATGGGATGTAACCAAAATTAGTATTTGTGACTTTGAAGAAGTGACCTTTCAAGCGAAGAAAGCTTGCTACTCTTGATGCCTTCCTTCTTGTTGGTTAGAATGTTGAATGATGGCTGGAGCTAAAAGAGACATATTGAGCCATGAGATGACTTTTGAAATGGAAGCCACTCATGGTAGATAGAAGATACCTGGAGGACTTCATGGAGTAGAGTTACCACACCAGGCCTGAACCACTTACTTCTAGAACTTTCAGTGAGAGAGAAGTAAACTTTATCCTTAAAAAAAAAAAAAAGCAACTATTGTTTTGTGGCCCTTTTTTCTGTTTTTCACAACTGAACCTGATCCTAATCTGACCCCTCCAAGTGCTTTTACTACCTAAGCCCCAAATATAAGTATAAACTGAAATTTTAAAATGAAATCCAAAGACACATTTTATCCTTAAACTTGATTTTCTCACGTGCGACTTTCCAATTAGGTCTCCCTCTTTTTTAATAGTTGCATGATACTCCAAAACTGGACCATGATTTAGTCAACCATTCTATTAATGGACATTCATTTTTCCAGTTTTGTTTTGTTTTGTTTTGCTATCACCAGCAACAATAGATATCATATATGAGAGTCTTGTGAGCTCTGTTTTTTCTCTTGGATAAATTATGCAATGGTAGGCTGGGTACAAAGAAACGTGTGCCAAGAGCAGATCTGCTCTGGGTCCTGAGCCTCAAAAGCAGAATAGGAGCCCTTATTTGGGAACCTTCACAGTCTAGGAAGGATCTCTTCTTTTCCCCCTGTTCCTCCTGCTCTTTCTCCTCTCCCCTGGATGTTCTCCTTTGATCAAGATACAAGTGGCTATAGCCCACGGGCCAAGAGAAGACTTGACCACCTCCAGGAGATAGCCACTCAGAAACACTGAGAGGCTGAAGCTCCTGGGAGCAGGTCACTTGCCCAGAGCAAATTCTGAGAGTGAACGGGTCCTGGGGGCAAAGAAGCCTTGAGATATAGGACAAGGAGTTCAGAAAGGGATACTCAGGGGTCCACAGATAAAACCTTGTGCAGAAGACCAGAAGATCAAAGCTCAAGGTTCCCAGAGCCTCCCATTATAACGTGCTGTGCAGTCTCAGACTAGCCTTCCTCTTCCCTCAACCTCTGTGTCCTCAGCTGCAAATGGGGACAGCATTTGCTGGATCTTTGCTCAGGGAGGGCCTGGTACGGGTCTTCCTAATGCAAGGTTCTCTCCCATGCCACCCCCAGCTCCCCCTGACCCGACCTTGTTCTCCTACTGTCCCTTCTTTCACATGGCCCAGAAGAGGGGGAATGGTGCCCCCAGCCTCAGTTTCCCCAAATTCAGGTTTGAGGGGTCACTTTGTTCCCCAGGCAGGTGGCAGAGATACCTGGCTCCTCCAGAAAAATAGCCGTGTGAACAGTGGAAGGAGCCCTCGGTAGAGCTCCAGTGCGCTGTCAGGGGGCGATTTAGGACGATTGCTTTCTGCCCCGTACATTGTTTCACTGCAGCAAATATTTCCTCAGCGTTGCTACAAGACGTCCATTTGGCAAACCACAGCGGGCCTGCAGGCCCAGCTCTCGGCCCGTAAAGAGGCGGGCAGGCACTGCTGATGACTGGAGTAAATCTGAGCTCACAATTAAAATCTCTTTAGAGATTGCAGCCAAGTGACTGATGGATAGGACCCCAGGTTCCATCCGTCCCCCTCTACGCTCCTCCGCCAAGACAGATATCGACAGGGTATCATAAATAGCTTCGAATATCCAGGGCCTTGGAGGCTGGCAAGAGGCTTGGCAGAACAATTCAAGGAAAGGATGGAATTGGGCTCTGCTCTGCGGGGTCCGAGGTGGGGAGTTGGTGCAAATCATCTTGGATGGGTAGGGAAGATATTTTTATTCCCCTCTATAAATGAGGATGCTGAGATCCAGGCCACACCAGGCCAGACTTTTCTGGCATTAACACTTGTTCACGCTGACCTCCCGACTAGTGTGCCCTTCCCCTCCCCCAACACCTATTGCAGCAGATAACCTTGGTGCCCCACATGTGCCACTGTCCTCATCACTTCACTCCAGCCTGACCCCTGACTCCCAGAACCTGCCTCCTTTGCTGGAAGGCTCTCTCTGACCACCAGAGCCCACTTTGCTGTCTGTTCAATAGGCCAGGAGTGTGGAGGAAATCATACTTCCCAGGGTGGCCCTCACCAGTGACTGTTGGGAGGTGAGAGGAGTATAAATACTCCAGCTCCCTCACCACTCAGTTGAGCTCACACTGAGACGTGCTCTACACAGTCTCCCAGAATGGAGTGCACTCCCGTTGCCCACAGTGGTAACCGGCTCACTGAGGGGCCCTGTATCGACTCCTCCCTTCCTTCCAGGTCTCTCTTCCTCACTCCCCTCTCCATGCAGCCCGGGAACCTCCCCAGTTAACTACCTTTGTTCTTTCCCTTGTCTTTGGGTCTGCTTCTGGGAGAGCCCAAATCAAGACATCTGCTCATCTTTGAATTCTCAGCCCACATCCTACGCTCTATCACACTGACATAGCACCCCTAACATTTTCTGGCACGTGTCACTATCCAAGCAAGTTTCCCCAACTAGAGAGGAGGCCCTTGTGGGCAAGAACAGGGCTTTGTATTACCTGGATGGCCCTGGGTCCTGCCCACGGAGCTCGGTACACAGATGGGGCTCAATAGCTGTTTAATGAGTAATTAACTGAATGAATAAGCCAGTGAGTGAATTAAGTGTTCTTGCCAATTAAGGGAATGGGGATGAGGAAGCTTTTCTTCCTGTGAAAAAAGAAATAAGCAAGGAAGAGTCACATGAACAAAGAGGAACTTAACTTAGTTCTGTTTTGTTTTAAGCAAGGACCATAAAGCATTTTATCGATCTGCCTTTTAAATTAAGAACAGGAAACGTACAGCCATTCAATAAATAAAACATAATAAAAACACTTCAGTTCCAAAGTAGGGCTAATTAAGGGAGACAAATGGAGAGAACAAAGAGGGACTGAGAAGGGGAAATGAAAGACAGGCCCCAGAGGCTGGGACGGGGTCAGAGACGCTGAGACAGAGATAACAAGATAGTGCAAAATTGCCATGAGGGTGAGTCACAGCCGGGTGGTAAGGAGCCTGCAGCTAGAGGTCTGTCCACAGCTGAGACCACTCCAGAGGCCGGGCTGCAGGGGAGGAGCAGGGGCAGAAGAAGGACAATTCTCTGCGATGTTTGGGGCCATGAGCAAAGGTCTGCAGCAAAGAGATGCCCCGTTCAGACCTTGAAGGACAGTGGTCTCTCATTTGAGCCCTTGAAAGAACTGTTAGGGCTGGTCAACACCAACCGTGATGTGAGAGTCTTCATGGTTAGAGTTGAGGCCAAGCTGGAATGCAAAAAGTGAGTCATGGGGGGCTGGACACTTTATGAGTTACTCTAATAACTAAGGCAGATTAAGCACCTCCTGCCTGCCAGGCTACATGGGCCAAGTGCTTTATGTGCCTAAGTGTATTTAAATGCTGTAACAATGCTTGTGGGACAGGTACTATTATTATCCCCATTTCACGGATTGAAAAACTGAGGCTCAGAGATGTTAAGTAACTTGCCCAACATATGACATAGAGAGGAAGTGATAGAGCAGCCAGAATCTAACGCCATGTCATCTGACTCCAGAATCTGTGCCTGAACCACTCCCTGCTGTCACATTGGGGGAGGGGGCAAGCACCACAGGGTAGGGGGACAGCAGTTGTAGAGGGCACATGAAGGGCAAGAGCTCTTACATATCTTGGAGACATCAGCCCTACCCTCACTTCTTTCTCTGCTTTCTCTATGCCCATTCTGTATGTATTCTGTATAATTTCCATCCCGGGCCATAGAGGATCTAAAAAGCCAAGACCAGTGGGGAAGGGGAGGTTTACATTTGGCTCTAAGGCTTGACACTGCCAGTTTGAGGCCTTTGGGAGGAATGTGGCCTGGAATTCTAGAAAAATGAGGGCAGCATCCTCTACGGGCACCGTGATTCTGTCATTCCTGCCAATTCATCCATAGGATCAGGATGCTTACACCTGCCTGGGACAAAGTCAACAAGAACCCCCCAGAGACTTGGACTTGCCTTTTAGGAGCTCATGCTCTCCTCCAGCATCACTCACCCACATATGACTATTCTTGGCCCTTCAGATCCTGCTCTGGGTCCTTTGGGGTGTACAGGCTGAAGTATCCCCATTTCCTCTCCTTCTCCTTCTTCTGTCCAACCCAGAACTAGTTGGTCTCGTGCTTAGGAGATCAGGGCCCAGGGCAGAAGGCCAAGAGCTCAAGATACTGCTGTTCTCATAGAAAGGAAGTCAGGGGGAGGGAGGGGCACCTGGGTAGCTCAGTAAGCTGAGCATCTGCCTTCAGCTCAGGTCCTGATCCCAGGGTCATAGGATCAAGTCCTGCATTGGCCTCCTTGCTCACCAGGGAACCTGCTTCTCCCTCTACCTGCTGCTCCCCACGCTTGTGCTCTCTCTCTCTCTGACAAATAAATAAAATTAAAAAGAAAAAAAAGAAGAAGAGGAATTTGGGGAGGGAAGGACCATCCTATACCTAGCAACACCCCACCACCACCATGGACCTCACATATTCTAATCTAAAAAGAACACTTCTGAGTTGAGGAGGGGAATTCAAGAAGTTGGAAAAGATTTTGTGATTATGCCTCTTAATTCCCAACCCCAAACTGACATCAGCCAGAACTGCAAAACCCCTTACCAGTGCCTGCTTTGGCCCACTGCACCCCATGTGCGTTCCAACCTCAGCCTTCACCCAAGCTTGGTCCTACTGCTCATGCCTGGCCCAGACCAAGCCAAGCTTCTGTCATCCCCAGGAACCTCCCTGACTTCCCCAGTGAATTTTAATTGCCTGACAAAAGTAATACCAATATTTATAAGGAAACAAACACAGATACCATAAATAAATACATTACTGACTCATTGAATTAATTAGTGTTTAATTACTTGAAATTACCATCAGTTACTACCAATTACTTGAACAACAAATGCATTCTTCCTTCATTACAGATGGCAATTCCTGGGGTGAAGCCCAGGGATCTCAGGTCCCATTAGATCTCACCTGCCCCCACCCCACGGCCTCCCTCTTTTTCATGCACTCACTTCTTTATCACATATTTATTGAACTTTTACAATATGCCAGGCTCTGTTCTAGGCATTGGGGATACACCAGAGGGAAAAAGCAGACAAAAATCCCTGTCCTTGTGGAACTCACAATCCAATGGGCAAGACAAACAAAAATTACACAGTGTTTTAGAAGGTGAGAAATGGGATACAGAAAAAGAAGTGGACAGAGGGATAGAGTGCAGAGAGTGACACTGAGTGACACTGAAGTAGCGCAGTCATGAGTGATGACCTGACCATCTTTCCTTTGCCCCTCCAGACCCACTCGTTACCCTTTTCTACCTTCCAGGAGGCTGACCCACGTGGACTGTATCACCCTGCTGTCTGGCTTCTATTAAGTGTGGCCAATGGGGAGCCCCGCAGGAGATCAGAGGGAAGGGGGAGAGTTCATAGGCTGGCTGTCTCCCTCTAACCCAAATGCCCCAACCAGTCATCTGGCCTTGGGATGGTCGCAGCTTCTCACTGTGAACAGCCTAGGGCCCTGCACCATCCCTGTGGTTTCCAGACCCACTGCCCACATCTCTGTAAACCTGCTCAAAGGATCTGAATTTGAGCATGCCATCTGTTTCCTGCAGGGACCTGACAGATAGAGATGGCTTCATTGATGAGGTGACATTTGAGCAGAGGTCTGAAGGAGATGACGGAACAAGCCATGGGGATGTCTGGGAGGAAGTTTTCCCAGGCACAGCAAGCATGAAAGCTCGAGACAGGACTGGGCTTGGTGTCTTTGTGGCTGGAGCAGAACGAGGGAGGGGAGAATAATAGGGACAAGGTTAGAAAGAAGGCAGGAGGCCAGGCCAGCTAGGATAGGCACCTAAGACTTTGACTTTTACTCTGAGTGAAACAGGGACCCACTGCAGCTTTCTGAGAGGGGAAATGAGTTGCTCAGCTACACATTTAGAAGGGCTGCTTTGGTGGCTGTGTTGAGAATAGACTATAGAGGAAGGGGACACCCACAGGGGACTATGACAGTCAGCTGGGCAAGAGACCGTGGTGGCTTGGACCAGAGCTGGGAGTAGAAGAAATGATGAGAGCAACCACATTCTCAACATATTTTGAGTAGAGCCACCAAGATTTGCTAATGGATTGGAGTGGGTTTCTGGCCTGAGCAACTGGAGGGGTTTACAGGGATGGAGAAGGCATGGGGAGAAGTGGGTTTGGAGGGGAAGATCCAGAGCTCAAGTTGGGACATGTTCAGGAAGAGCTCAGCCTAGAATGTGGGAACACAGTGTCCCGGGTGCTGGGAAGCAGCTTGCCACCCCCCACCCCAAACACAGGCAGCTCCTCCCTCAGTCCTGGGGCTGGCCAAGGACATCCCCATGTCCCCCATCCTGTCCCCTCCTCCCCCCTTCCCTGTTGCAGGCTTTCCTTTCCTTCTGACTGACATTCCAAAGCTGTCC
>ML106407.1:0-28138 GCA_003697995.1 Taxidea taxus jeffersonii
ATATATACAATGGAATACTATGCAGCCATCAAAAGAAATGAAATCTTACCATTTGCGACGACATGGATGGAACTAGAGGGTATTATGCTTAGTGAAATAAGTCAACTGGAGAAAGACAACTATCACATGATCTCCCTGATATGAGGAAGTGGAGATGCAACGGGGGTGGGGGTTAAGGTGGTAGGAAAAGAAAAAATGAAACAAGATGGGATCGGGAGGAAGACAAACTAAAAGAGACTCTTAATGTCATAAAACAAACTGAAGGGGGTGGTGGGGAGAGGGGTTGGGAGAGGGTGGTGGGGTTATATTTTATGTTTAAATAAAAAAGCTTAAATTAAAACAAAAAGAATGATACAAAAAAAGAAACCCGAATATCCAGGGAGCGGGTGCCTGGGTGGCTCAGTAGGTTAAGCATCTGACTCTTGGTTTTGGCTTGAGTCATGACCTCAGGGCCCTCATCTCAGGGCCTGGTTTCGGCTTGGGTCATGTCCTCAGGGTATTGGTTTTGGTTTGGGCTGTGATCTCAGGGTCATGATCTTGGGCTCATGATCTCAGAGTTGTGAGACCCAGCTCCACGTCAGGCTCTGTGCTCAGTGGGTAGTCCGGTTAAGACTCTCTGCTCCTCCCCCACCCAAATGAATGAATGAATGAATGAATGAGTGAGTGAATGAGTGAGTGAGTGAATGAATGGATGAATGGATGAATGGATGAATGATAAATCCCAATGCCCAGGCCATTTCCCAGACTTACTAAATCTGATTCTTTGGAGGGTGGAACCCAGGCACTAGTATTTTTTTTTTTTAAATATTCCATTTATTTATTTGTCAGATAGAGCGCAGGAGCGAGCACAGGCAGACAGAGTGGCAGGCAGAGGCAGAGGGAGAAGAGGCTCACTGCTGAGCAAGGAGCCCAGTGTGGGACCCCACCCCAGGATGCTGGGATCATGACCTGAGCCGAAGGCAGCTGCCCAACCAACAGCCACCCAGGTGTTCTGGCACTAGTATTTTTAAAGTTCTCCCAGTGTTTTCTGTGGTGGCAAAAGTTGAGAACTACTTCCTTAAAAGTTGAGCAAAGGAAAGGAGGAAGGAAGGAGCCCCGGTCAGTGTTAGGTTACTATATCCCCCCTTCTTCTTGTTTCCATGTGGGGTGACTTTAGAGATTGGTAGTCCTGGCTACTTTATGATCTCATGCATTACCCTTCAAGGTAGTAGAACAGATTTTTGATGGATGGACGTTCAGAGAAGTAACTGGGAATACATGTGCCTTCTCTTTCTTTCCTTTAGGTCCTCCTACTGACAGAACTGTTTACTCTTCTCTGGCTATAAGGTAAATGTAGTGGTTTTTTTGTTTGTTTGTTTTTATTTTTGTTTTTGTTTTTGTTTTGTTTTGTTTCAACACAAAGGCCTTTTGCTTGTTTTGTTTTAAAGACTTTGGCTTTTTATCAAGGTCTGTGTTGGTTCATCTCTGCTAGTTAGTGACTGGGCACGTAGAATTAATTCAGGGTGGAGATGTGAGAAAGGCCACTTGGTCCAGATTTTAGTTATGTTTTCCAACTAGCTTTTTCAATTAAAAAAAAAGTCAATACTTCTTAACATTTATCTGCCTGACTTTTGTTTTGTTTTGTTTTGTTTTGTTTTCCCTCAGTTTGTTGAGAGGAGATGAACAGAACAAACCAGGACATGGGGTGGACTGAAGGCACGGTAATAAATTGACAACCTTATGTGTTTATATATTTGTTAAGAAGTACAGTTGACACACAATGTCACTTATTTTCAGATATGTAAGAGAGGGACTTGACAACCCTGTCCACTGTGCTAGGCTCACCACAAGTGCTCACCACCATCTGCCACTGTGGAATGCTATTATAATACCATTGATTCTATTTTTTTTAAGATTTTATTTATTGGGGCACCTGGGTGGCTCAGTGGGTGAAAGCCTCTGCCTTTGGCTCAGGTCATGATCCCAGGGTCCTGCGATTGAACCCCGCATCAGGCTCTCTGATCAGCATGGAGCCTGCTCCCCACCCCCTTGCCTGCCTCTCTGCCTACTCAAATAAATAAATAAAATCTTTTTTATTATTTTATTTTTATTTATTTATTTATTATTTTTATTATTTATTTTAGAATTTATTTATTTATTTGAGAGAGAGCTGGTATGAGCAGAGGGGAGGGGCAGAGGGAGAAGCAGACCCCTGGCTAAGCAGGGAGCCTGATGGAGGACTCGATCCCAGGACCCAGGATCGCAACCTGAGCTGAAGGCAGGTGCTTAACCAACTGAGCCACCCAGGTGCACCTGATTTTTTAATTTTTATAACTTATTCACTCAATAACTGCAAATCTGTATCTTCCACTCTCCGTTGTCCATTTTGTAGGTCCCCTCAACTCCTCCCCTCTAGCAACTACCCTAGCAACTCTGCAACTACCAAATACTCTGTATTTATGGAGCAGTTTCTGTTTTTTTGTTAGTTGTTCATTTTGTTTTTTAGGTTCTACATATAAGTGAAATCATGTGATTTTTGTCTTTTTCTGTCTGATTTTTTTTAAAGATTTTATTTATTTATTTGACAGACAGAGATCACAAGTAGAGAAGCAGGCAGAGAGATAGGGGGAAGCAGGTTCCCCGCTGAGCAGAGAGCCTGATGTGGGGCTGGATCCCAGGATCGTGACCTGAGCCAAAGGCAGAGGCTTAACCCACTGAGCCATCCAGGCACCCGTCTGTCTGATTTTTTTTTTTTTTTTTGCACTTAGCATAATAGCCTCTTGGTCCTCCATGTTGTCATAAATGACAAGATCTCATTCTTTTTTATGGCCAAGTAATATGCATGAATATATATACATATATACATATATATAAAATGGAATCTGTATATATATGTCTATATACGTGTGTGTGTGTATCTATACCACATCTTCTTTATCCATTCATCTGTTGATGGACACTTGGGTTGCTTCCATAGCATGGCTATTATAAATAATGCTGCAGTAAACATAGGGGTGCATGGGGTGTCTGGCTGGTTCACATGGTAGATTGTGTGACTCTTGACCTTTGGTTTTTAAGTTCGAACCCCATGTTGTGCATATAGATTACTTAAAAAGAAAAAAAAATTAAAAACCATAGGGGTGCATATATCTTTTCAAATTAGTATTTCACAATTTTTTTTTAAGATTTTATTTATCAGAGAGAGCAGGAGCGAGCACAGGCAGACAGAATGGCAGGCAGAGGCAGAGGGAGAAGCAGGCTCCCTGCTGAGCAAGGAGCCCGATGTGGGACTCGATCCCAGGACACTGGGATCATGACCTGAGCCGAAGGCAGCCGCTTAACCAACTGAGCCACCCAGGTGTCCCAGTATTTCACAATTTTTAAACCAATATTTTAGAAATACTTGTTTGACAGTTTTATAAGGGGGGTGGAATTTATATTTTGCTAAGAGCATTTTTATGCCTCTTTATGTCCAAAATTACCTGCATTGCCCCAGATGTAACCTAACATTTTAACTTACTGATTTTCTAGATTTTTATAGCACTCATGATTGGATTGGATGGGTTTAGTCACTCAGACTCACTGAGGATGGAAGTAATTTATAGAAATACTTGCTAAGTCTTATTCAAAATATTTTGAAAAATTCTCCCCCAACCCCAGCTTCTATGTAGGCAAAGTATTTCACACTTGTTGGTTGATTCTGCTTTGACTTTGTTTTTCTTTTGCAATCTTCTGAAACAGGAGCCTTCTGTAGAGTAATACAAAAGGCTTACTATACAGACAGTAGTAAACTGCTCATTTGCAGAAAAAGGCATCACACCATGTCAGTTGGGATCGACAGCATCACATCACTGCAGTCACAGCATGAAATTTGTGTATGTACCTTGTGGAAATGATCAACACAGAGAGGTGAGCGCCAGCTAGGAGGATCACCTTCTGAAATTTTCACTTGGGGATACTGCCTTATCCTATAGGAGCTGGATCACGGTTTGCTGGCGATATAATCATGTGTGGAAACCGATACCATAGTCCGGTGCATTTCTGGAGGCATTAGTGTCCCTGATTTAGACTGATTACACTGGGCATCTACCTTCCTGGCTCCTCTCTCATCCAGGGGCTAACCAGGCTGAAACAGCAGAGACTGCGAGCCAAAATGCCAAAGAGAGGCCAGGCTTCAAGTTCGTGGTACATGGATTATTCTGGTGATGGTGGCTAGGTTACAAGTGGGGGACTAGGGCATGATGTGCTTGCATTATAGTATAAGGCCCAGAGGCCTTACCAGGTAGATGAATGTGGTAAGGATTCTGATGATGAACCATTTAGATTGTAAGGGCCTACTTAGCCAGAGGGAGCCATTTTGTTGTTTATGCAGTAAACTTAGATTGACCCTGCCCCTCCCAGAGGAATTTTACTAAAAAGAAGTCCAGGAAACCAGTCCCAGGTAGCAAAGCCAAGATACAAGGGCGGGTCAAGCCAGGTGGAGACATCCAATCAGTGGGTGCGCATATATCTACTAGGGTAAATTGAAATCTCATTGGCCACCCGTGTGTGACTCAGCATGACTGTGCAGTTTTCACTGTGTTGCAATCTTATTGGCCACCTGTGTGTAGCCAGGCTCAACCACATGGCTTTTCCTTTATAAAAGTTAGTCTGTGAGGCTGAGAGGGGTTGCCTCTTTGTAAGAGACAGCCCTGACCGGGCAGTTTGATTCTCGATGCTTGGCGCGAAATAAAGCTTTGCTTGACTTTCACTTTGTATCAGTCTCGCTCCTTTGATTACGGACCTTTCAAGATACTATGATGATTTTTGACTTCACAAACATAGAAATTAAAATATTAGGTATCTAGGATCCCCAGAGCAAATTAGTGTAGCGTTGAAATAAAATAAATTATAATACTTTGCATCACTGCGATATAGTGAACTATGATCGTCTTTAAGAAAAAATTTAAAACTGTGTGTATGCCCTGTTGGTATTATTATATTGATTGCATGATATAAACTTGCTGAAATTTTGCATTAGTATGTAACTGGCTTATAGATAATAATACTCTCCTTTTAAAAGAGATTTTATTTATTCATTTGAGAGAGAGGGAGAGAGGGAGAGAGAGTGCACCAGCATGAGTCGGGGGAGGGGCAGAGAGAGAGAGAGAGAGAGAGAGAGATGCAGACTCCCTGCTGAGCAGGAAGCTTAATGCTAGGATTGATCCCAGGATCCTGAGATCATGACCAGAGCTGAAGGCAGTTGCTTCAGCAACTGAGTAATACTTCAGCCCTAGTAATACTCTCCTGTTATGTCAGTTTCCTTCAGAGAAAATCAGAAATCAGCATCTGCAAAGATAATTAAGTGAAGACATACTGGATTATTTGGGTCATTTAGGAACCGATGGAGTTAACCACCTTAGGATCTCTTAGTCCTTGTATTAAAATGTAGCACTGTTCTTTTATCCATCTGTCATCAGGTGCAAAAAATAACCTGAAAGCACATAAGAACTCAGGGGTGCTCATATCCTAAGTCAAACCCTGTGTCACCTGTAATTAATGAGGAGGCTTCTTCTCCATCTAGACCTTTATTCCTTATGAAATTGGTGTCACTCTATTCACTGGTGGCACTTTGTGCAACATACCTCCTTCTTCAATCTTGGAAGATAGACAGGGGCCAAATATTATTACTTTGTACCTAATAGTTTTATAAATTAGGGAATTCACTCAGTATAACAATTAAGACCTCTGTCTATTTCTTCTGTGTATTCCCAGCATAATTTTTAGTATAGAGTATATATTTAGTGAATGCACATTGATTAAAGGGACCTATTTCTGGAACTTTTGCCCACCAACATACTTTATTGAAGCACATTCAGAAGTCAAAAATGTATCAGCTCCTATCTTGTTTTAAACTGCTGAATGACCCATGAATCAAATAAGTGGTACCTTCATAATCTTTAGAAGGTTCAAATTTGATGAAAATTTGACATCATTTTTAAATGTGACAGTGGTATAGATTGATAATGTAAAAAAAAGCAGTTAAATTGGCTGAGATTTCACTTTGCTCAGCAAATCAGCTTTCTAGTCATTAAGAGTTGGCAGGGATGTGATGGAGCATTTGGACATATGAAAAGACACTTGGCAGAAACTTTCTGGTTTACAGTTGAAAATATGGCAAGTTTTATGAAGAATAATGTCTTAAGAAAAGACAGGAAGCAGGAATACTCACATTTGTTATGATTATTTTTTTTCCTTCCTGCTCTCTTCTTCATTCAGGTAGGGTTAATTTCTAGGGCACTGCCTTCAAGTTTAGGGATCCATTCTCCAGTCATTTGCAATCTGTTGTTTAGCTCATGGAGTGACTATTTGATTTCAGGTATTGTAACTTGGAATTCTAGAATTTCTTTTTGTTTTTTATAGTTTCCATATTTCTGCAAAGAATCTCCATTTATTTACTTTAAGACCATATTTTCTTTAAGTCCTTGTGGATGTTTATTTTTTTTGAAACATTATTTTATTTCTTTTCAGTGTTCCAGCATTCAGTGTTTATGCAGCACACCCAGTGCTCCATGCAATTCGTGTCCTCCTGAGTACCCACCACCAGGCTCACCCATCCCCCCACCCTACCCCTCCAAAACCCTCAGTTTGTTTCTCAGAGTCCACAGTCTCTCATGGTTCATCTCCCCTTCAAGTTTACTCCAGTTCACTTTTGCTCTCCTTCTCCCAATGTCCTCTGTGTTATTCCTTATGCTCCAGAAGTAAGTGAAACCATATGATAATTGACTCTCTCTGCTCGACTTACTTCACTCAGCATAATCTCCTCCAATCCCATCCCATAATCACTACATTAAAGCCACTGTCTGAAAATTCCAGCCTGTGTATCTCCTCAGGGTCTGTTTCCATTTGTAGTTTTTTTCCCCTTTCGATTGTGGTCCACATTCTCCTATTTCTTCTTCTTCTTTGTATGTCTAGACTTATTTATTGTATATTATAAATTGTGGATGATACATTGTAACAGTTCTGGATTATATTGTCTTCCTTTCTAGAAATGTTGAGATACCTGATTTTTGGGTGTCTCTCCTTGATCTTTGCAGGCTTATTCCCAGCTTTGTCAGAGTCCAGCTGTCCAATAAACCTTTCTGTGATGATGGAAAGTTTAGAGTCCAGCTGTCCAGTAAACCTTTCTGTGATGATGGAAAGGTTATTATTTGCACTATCCAATGTGACATTTAACTACCGAGTATTTGAAATGTGGCTAATGAGATTGACAAAGTCAGTTTTAAGTTTTATTGAATTTTAATTAGTTGGAATTTGAACTTAAATTGCTCTTTGTGGTTAGTGGCTACTGTATTGGCCAGTGTGGGTCTAGATTAAATCTCATTCTCAGGTATGGTCCTTCTTCCTACAGCTTTTTGGAATCTCGGTGAATATCTGGGGTGTTGATGAGTCTCTCCATTCTGATCTGGGCCAGAGCATCTGCATCTCCTGGGATTGTGTAACCTCTAGTATCTTTGTTCTACTTCTTAATCTGTAGCTACCATTCTTCACCAGGCTTTTTGAGCCTCATGCTGCATGTATACACCCCAGATCTTGGCCAAAAACCTGGAGGGAACCTTCACACAGACTTTTAACTTCACACAGACCTATAACTAGGACTTGGAATTTTTGGCATATTTTGATGTTACAGATTTCCTTGTCCTGTTACTGTGCACAAAGTGATCTTGAAGACTTACAGAGTAAGGAAGGCATTAATGATGGCTTTTTCGGCTCCTTCCTTCCTGTTCCGGAAGCACTTTTCCTTCCCCCATTCTCTCTCTCATGATGTTGCTGTCTAATGAGTTATCCATGTCTGTCTTCCCAGCCAGTCTATGCACTACTTAAGAGCAGAGACTGTGGCTTTTCCACTTTTGTGTCTCTAGTACCAAGAACGTGGTTGATCCATAGGGATGCTGTATTCATTGAATTTTAGAGGGATTGACAAAAGGCAAGGGGCACTGAACTTTTAAACCAGCACAGCAAAGGAAATAAGTCCTTGAGTGAGCTCTCCAAGTGGGCTCAATCAGGCAGTTAGACAGCAGAGCTGTGTAGCGATTGCTGTCACATAACCACATGCCGATAGTCTCTTTGAAAGTTAGGAAATTAAAAAGACTGTGTGTTCCAACATTACTCCATTGTTCCAGTGGGGTCCTAAGAGGGCAGATTTTGATTACAGCAAATAAAAGTTGTGTGAATAAATTCTCAAGCCCACAGTGATATTAAGCACAGAAATAACTTGAATAATTGTTCTCTGTCAGGCTTTTTGTGTCTCACAACACCCCTATAAGGTAGGTGTTATAGATGAGGAACTGGGTATGGAGAGAAGAAGCACTTGACCAGTTTACAAAAAAATAGCACTTGTCAGGGAAGGAGTCCAACCAGGCAGGACTCCAGAGCTCCTGGCCTTAGCCTTTATACCATCTTGCCTCCTGTATTCCTTTTCTGGTTTGTTGTCTTGACATGAGGGAGAACAAGTACAGCATTGCTTACCAGCATCTTCAGCATCAGTATTTTCATCAGATACACCTGTCCTTCAGGGTTGTGCTAGACTTCAAGTGTTAAAAAATAGAGCCCTTGTCTAAGTAACTCGAAATCTTGTGGGGGTAAATAAGACATAGAGCTAAAAATTGAATAATGATGTAAAACATATGCTAAATATAAAGATCAAACAGCTATTATCAAAAATTTATTATTACTTAGGACACTTGGGCCAAATGATCATATAATCTAGCCACATCACAGGTCTGGAAACTGAAGGACACAGAGGTTAACTGATTTGCTTAAGCCCTTAAACACTCACTTGTCTGTCTGTCCCTACCTCCCTCCCTCACTCCCTCTTCCCTTCCCCCCCAGTATTTACCAGGTACTGACTTTAAGATACTGTGCTTAGGTCCTAGGGGTCTATGTAAGTAAGAAACAGTTTTTATTTTCAAAGGTTTTATGTATTTATTTTTATCAGGGGGAAGGGCAGAGGGAGAGGGAGAAGTAGAGAATCTCAAGCAGACTGTGCTGAACAAAGAGCCCCGTGCAGGACCCAGGCTCACGACCTTGAAATCAGCACCTGAGCCGAAACCAAGAGTCAGGTGCTCAACTCACTGAGCCACCCGTGTGCTCCAACAGTCCTCATTTTCTGAGAGTTCCTGATCCAGTGGTGAGGACAAGCCCATAGCACTAAAAACCATTTATAATATTTTTTTGTTTTGTTTATTGTTTGTCCTTCTGTCCTCCATTGTGGTGAAAGCAAATATGTATGTTTATAAGTATGTACTTACATACAATGTATCTTTACTTTTTTGGTTATATTTATATATTTAACATGTTTTATACATATTAATATTAAATTTATATACATATATATATTGTGTATATATATATATATTTTTTTTTTCTGTTTTCTTCATTCCTGTGTCCCCATCTCAAGCAGATCTAAGTTTTGTGGGGCTTAACGGCCACACACATACTTCTCATGCTGGGCACTGTGGGAGGCGCTCATGTTGCAAGACCAGGTCTGGCCCAGCATCTGTGTCTCAGTGGTTGGCGAATGGGTGCAGTGCATGGTATATTCCTAGAAGCCATTCCTACTTGCAGAAGGGCTAATATAAATTAACTGTATACAAAAGCGACTGTGAACCATGTACCTACACCTCACTAAACCCAAATTAAATGTAATCCACTTCAGCTTCCCCTTGGTCAGACCCCCTAAGTACCTGCTGTGTCTCCTGAGGGGAGGTCCAAGCAGGAAGATAGGGTGCTTTCAACTGAGGAAAGTTAAAATATCTTACTTGTGCAAATATGGCAGGAATGTATGACCACTTGTTGTTAGGGACCCTTCCAGGATATTAGAAGGTATACTTGTTAAGTGAGGGGCTCTGAGGCACTATCTTTGGGCTTATGATAAATCCCCGTGGCACCTAGTCCATGGGGTAGTGCCTGGGACGTGTAAATTGTGTGCTGCGTGGATGAATGGTGATACACAGAGCTCAGAGTCCTAACACAACGTGGAAAGCGTCCCGTGGATGTTAAGTGCGGTCACGGAGGTGTCGGGACGTATCTCCACCCACCTCTGGTGGAGAAGAGGAAGCGGCGACACTGAAGCAGGGAAACAGTGTGAGGTGATGCTTGAAGACAGGGCACGTTTGGAGGGTTCTGAGTCTGTGGCTGATGGCAGTTTCACAGGACTCTGTCATCTCAGTCCAGGGCTCCTTCCCCACATCAGAGCCGCCGCTCACTTGTTGGGAAACAGGTGTTTCTGCGCTCTTTACCCTTGGAAGCTGCTACAGTGAGCCCAGGAGGCTCCCCCTTCCTGCAGGCTCTTCTGATGACAGGATGTGGGTACTTTGTGCACTGAGGGGTGGGGTGAGAGGGCAAGGAGTGCTTGGCTCCCCACATGTTTTTACACAATGACAATGAACATAGCAAACATTTCTTTCACATATAGGATTGTATTAATTAATGTGCAGTTTTTTGGCTCCTGATTTTAGGAATTTTTTCTTTGGTCTTGGTGACATTGCTGCTTTCTCACTTGTGCAGTCACAGATACAGGGGCTTCCAAGAAGTCACAGATACAAGCGCTTCCAACTTTGCTTTCACTTTTTCAGCAGATCATTACTGAATGTCCCCATGTGCCAGGCATGGTTCTAGGCACAGGTGGTATAACCATGGACAAAACCAGTAGTCTCTGCCCTTACAGAGCTTATACAACAGTGCAGAGTCGGGGGATAAATACAAACATGCAAATATAAAATCAGGTTGGATAGTATTACTGAGAAAATATTGTTACCTAGAAATTCTGTTATAAAGAAAAAATAAAGATACAGAATGTGATGGGGGGTTCTTTTAAATAAGGCGATCTCAAATGACCTCTCGGAGGAGGAGAGATTTGAGTATTGAACTGAGTAATGGGCAAACCATGAAAATATCTAAGGCAGTAGTATTCCAGGCAAGAAGAACAGGTGCAAAGACGCTAAAAGTATTGCATACATTTTCATCCTCCCCAGGGGCCCTTTGTGTTGCATCAAATGCTTGCAGGATGCAATCTGGCTCCAGTTGCTCTGTTACTGTTACCATTTACCAGCTGAGACCTCTTCAGCTTCCCAAAAGAAGATATAGAGCTGTCTACCCTGGAACAGAGACCCAGAAATGGGCCCTAGGTTCCAAGAGTTTTCATCCTTTGACTCACAGACACATCAGAACTGTCACAGCAAGGGGTTAATTCTCCGTGGTCTTTGGAACATTGGGGCCAGTTTTTGTCTTGAAATAGGCTGATGAGTTTTCTGTCTCTGCTACAGGCTTAGCCCAGGGGTCTCTAGGATCTTACTTTTCAGCAATATTACCTTTTAGTTGCTAATGTGGAGCTTTATTTGCATGGAGTATTGGTCCTAGCAGCAGGCAGTCTCTGTGGTGTTTAATTCCCTGGTTAGGCATCTGCTTGCTGAGATGTCCAGTGGGAGGCAGTTGGGGCATTCTGGGAAGGGTATGGTCTCTGGGAGCACAAACTCATCCACTACTCAACAGCCATATGGCCTCAGGCAAATAGTGCCTCTGTGGGTCTCAGTTTACTTATGAGTAAAATGGCTAAAAATGAGTCCTCCTTGATGTAAGTCCTTCTTAATCCCAGTTCTCCATTCCTGGACAACTCCTAAATGAGGTAGTGTTAAAGTACCTTAATTTACCGGGATGATAGGGTAAGAAACATTGAAGTGCATGGTGAGCTTGCTCCGTAGATGGCAACATGCTGGTAGACCCACTAATTTTAATGATCACTCATTCACTTTTTCTCTGGGCAGTCAGATAATACTTACTGGCCCTTGAGAGAGACATTAATTCTGTTATTGGGTCTAGAGGCTGGGAGGAGAAACATAGTGTCCAAACTCTAACAAATGGCTCTGTCCCCCCCCACCCCCCGTGTTATGGGTGGATCCAATGGCACTTGGAAGTTTCGATACCTGGCCTGGAGGGTATCGTCTGCTTATCTCAAGTTTGAGCTCTCATATGAGCTCATATGGTGAGATTTTCTGTGAATAATTGTGGATAGCTCCTGGAAAGAACAGTGTGTTTCCAGGGGGTGGCAAATAGTAAGTAGTGTCCATTTTTTTCTGTCCAATAATTAAGTTATAGTTTCTCAAAACTTCATGAGATGATAAGTCTTAAATCATAGCCTGCAAAGCCTATCTTTACCAAACACTGAAATGTTTCTCAGAAAGTTGTCTGCAAAATAGGTTAGCTTAGACATGATCACTGCCTTGCAAGGAAGCACCTGTGCCATTATGGAAACAGAATGTTGTGTGTTCATTACCTGATGGATCTGTTGGTTTGGCCTCTTTTTTAAATCACAGGAGCACAAGTAAATGTCCTAAGTGATTAGACCACCCCCCCAACCCCAGCCTAGAAACTTTCATAAATCAGAGGTTTGTATAATAAGGGCTCTTAGTGGAAAAAATTGTTACTTATTTTAGAAACCATTATCTTAATCTGTGTTTTCTTCTCCATGTACTTGCATTGTTGCTGTGGTGTCTGTCTCCAGTGTAGCCAGATAACCCTCAAATGAGCCACCTCCATGCTGGGGAAACCCCTTGCTGACAAGGGAACTGGTCCTGAGGGGTGAAGTGTTGGACAATGTCATCTAGAGGAAGTGACTGCAAGTTGACCCTTGAGCTGGATCTGGGCACTTGGAGGCTTCTGATCTCCTCCCCTGCCTTTAGAGTGTATGTTCAGCCCACCCTTCCCACAGCTGAGCCACTTTCAAGGAGACAGGCTTGAGAGGGCCGTGTGTTGTTGGGATCATCTGTGTAGCACATTAGACCAAACCCAGGTACGTCCTCTGTGTAAACTACTAAGATTCTGGCAGGTGGGTGTGGAGATCTACTTTCATCTCAGGGCTGCTGAAGACAAGCCTCATATGGAAGCTCCCTTGCATACTAAACCTGGCACCTACCGAAGGAACACAAGAAGCTTATGGAGAAGGCAGAACAGATACTGTTCTTCTCACTTATTCATTCATTCATTCATTTATTCTTTCCTTCAGCTGCCATTTATCACATATTGTGTCTCAGGCAGGAATGAGTTTCTTTTTCCCTTTGTATATGGTATCTCATTTAATTCTCAAGGTGCCTTAAAAGGAGTGCTCAGAGTTCCCCCTTTCCACATGAAGTGGCCTCGGAAAAACGAAATACATAACACCAGACTAGGAAGGCCCAAAGCAGGGCTGATAGTCAGCAAGTGTGCTCCAAGGAAGCTGTACTTTTTGTTAAAACATCAAAATGTTTCAAAATCTGTAATAGCCACTGCCTGGGTCTTCTCAAGTGCCCCCATCCCTCTTCTCTGGTTTCTTCCCCCCAAATCCTTAGGACTTAATAACTAACTGGTCAGTGCCTGGCACAGCAGGGGCCAGGCCCCTGCTCCAGCATGACAGCCAGTGTTGGTTCACATTGGGCAGTGCCTCTGCCATGCTGGGCAGTATTTGAATATCACCCCTGGACAGAGGGGAAATCGAGATTTGAAGAGATGGGAGGGGTTGTTGGGAGTCCTAGGGAAGACTTAACCTTGGGTGTTTTGACTCTAAGTTATATTTTGTTTGCTTATTTGTTGCACCATCATGACCCTATTTCTCAGTGAGAGGAATTAGAAATATTGTATGTATAGATTTTAGATTTTCTTCTCCAAACCAACATTTTAAACTTTATATGGTTTACTTCCCAACAGGTTATTCAATAGATATGGCCAACGTCAGTTGATGTAAACTCTAATGCTTTTATCAGACAGAAGCAAATAAGGAGAAAGGGTTTGGTTCTGGAATTTGTGGGTATTAGTAAATCTAGGGTGGAAAATAGCACCCTCAAGTCAGGAGTATGCTTCTGTTCTCAAGCATGTCTCATTTCATCTTCACAGCACTCTGGACAGAACCCCCTCATAGCAGGAGGGTCCCTGACCTGTCTGAGCATTTACGGTGACATTGCTGCTGTAGCCAGGGCCTTTTCTAAATGCAGAGCTCACAGTTGGAAGAAAAAGTTCCAAGTTGGGGCAAAGTAGTGCCCACAGACAGTGCTTCTCAGTGATCAAATCTCGGAGCTGAAGAGGCTTGAGAAATTCTCTAAATCATTTAGTCATAATGTTTTAAGTGGCAGCCATGAACTAGGCTTTGGGAGGCTCTGAGGACACTGCATCTATTGCTAATGCACTGCATCTATTGCTAATGAACCGGAGGCTCGTTGAAACAGGCCAGCAGGAAGGTGTGACTCCACACTCTCAGGTAGTCCTTGTGGTAGCCGGATGGGGGGCCATCTGCCGAAGGAAAATGGACTGCCAGGCAGCCTCCCCACCGTTCCATGTTTGGAATGATCCTCTTGTTTGGCTACAGAAGAGACCAACACTGGGGTGAATCAGGACCGGGGGTCACTGGGTGGGTATGGTAGAGGATAAAAGGATCGTAGCCAAAGAGTGGTGTTCATGGTGGATCACGATGTCTGGACTGGTTACGGAAAGATGCAAGCCAACAGCTGGGGAGAGAGCGCAGGTTCCACTGCCTGGCTGGGTTCATGAGGCCACAGTTCAGGAGCAGAGGTGATAAATGCTGGTGTACAGGAGAGTGAGAAGAAAGGATGCAGGGAGGGACCCTGCGAGCCAGATGAGGTATGGAAGGCTGGAGATGCAGCAACACTTCTGAGCACGTGCCAGACCTCAGTCATGGCGGCATGAGGGAGAAGGAGGCGGTGCTCTGTGAGGAGCTGGAGGGTCCTGTGGGACGCAGGAGGGAGGGTTAGCGGGAGGGAGGGGGCAGGAGGATCAAGGTCGTAACTGGAGTGAAGAACCGCCAGAGCAGCGTGAGGATGAAGGTGTGTGAAGGGATACAGGACTGGCTGGCTGGCCTTTGGAGCAGGACTCAAGGGTGAGGAGAGTGCAAAGCTGGCTCCAGTTTTCCAAATGAAGGACCAGTTGAGGTTCTTCAAGTGCTGGAGGGGCTGAGGTCCTAGATGGGGTGAGGGACTCAAGAGCACATGCGGGCAGATGTGCCGTTGTTTCAGGTTCGAATGGAATGTGGCCCCGGGAGTGCCAGTGTGCCTCCATAGCTGCCCTCGCCCCACTGGGCAAGAGATAGGATGGCTCTGCTCCTGTCACTGAGAGGAGCCAGCTGAAGCCTGGATGGGCTCTGCTGGAGAGGGGATTGCAGCCCCAGTATGCAGATGCCGGTGCTGGATTGCTACCAGGCTCTTTGTCTCCTGCTACAAGCATCACCAGCCATCAGCTGCGGATCGCAAATGTGTTACGTGTCAGATTTGCGATTCAGTGAACTATCCTTCCCCCCACCCCCATCAAAAAGATACAGTTTCTGGGAAAGCCTAGTTATATTCAGACTCGTTTTATTCCTGTTTACTTCAAAAGCCTAAGAGCTGGAAGTATGTTATCTCCGTTGTTCAGAATCTATGCCTTTAGAGGGGGACATTTTGTTGAATTTAACTCATAGTTTTGGAGGTGTTTCCCTTCACACAGAGACCAGAAGTCAGACTCTCTCAATAAATGCTGAGCTCTCGAAGGTTGATTCAGAAGGGGTGTTCGATAAATGTTCGCAGAGCAAATAGTAAGCTTTTGACCATTTCTTGCTATGATGGCAGCTGCTTCTTCTGTAAAAATACCTCTTTCAACAGTCCTTTGTTTTGCATTCTTACTGTCTTTGACCCCTGTGACAGCGCAGGCTCTAATATCTCATACACTGTATGGGCTTTTTCATTCATGTCTCTTCCTCCCAAATCTGCTTCTCCAGTCTATCCTGAAGATTAATACCTACTAACTGCCCTAAAACATTCTGTTTACCGTGCCAAAAAAGCCTTCCCTGGATCTCTGCCTCAGTGGTAACATCTAGAGTCCAGGACGTGGCATTCAGTGTCTTCCATTATGTGACTAACATTTTCCCAACTCAGTCTATTATTTATCCTTTAGGAACATACCTTTTCAGCCAAATTAACCAGTGGACTGTCTTCTGTACATGGCTTGCACTTTCTTACCTCTCTTTCATTTTTAAAATGTTCCCTTTGCTTAGAATAGCAAACTTTCCCTTCTACTTATTTGCTGCTTTCTGAAACTGAGGTGTGCTGAGAAGTTCTATGGTATTAGCCATAAATACGATGAGAACTCATTTGAGGTGAATCCAGTCTTTCACCCAACCAACATTTATTGAGCTTATATGTTCACTCCCTTTGGGGAATCATACTAGTAGTGAAAATGTATATGCTAGGTACTATCCTAAGTGTTTTACATGTAATTGTTCATTTAATCCTCTTAATTAATGAAGCTCAAGTAATAATACTTTACCCTAAATGTGAACCAGGTAGTCTCATAGTCTTGTTCAGGGAGACAAAGTTGAGACCATCATACAATTTGGTAACAGCGTTAATCATATGGTGTGTTTTGGGATTCCATGTGGTATGGTAGTGGTTTTATGCTACTGTGAAACAAATCACCATGAGATAACACAAATTTATTATCTCACAGTTTTTTAGCTCAAAAGTGTGGGCATGATGTCACTGTATCTTTGTGTGTGGTCTTATTTGCCTGAAGTTAAGGTATCAGACTGTCTCAAGTGGAGCTTGTGGTTCTTTTCTGAGATTACTGGTTGTTGGCAGAATACACCTAGGAGGTGTAGGACTTGTCTTTTATGTCCTGCTTGCTGTCAGCTGTCATTCTCTTTCCTCTCCTAGTGGCCTCTCTAAGGTCTTTTCTGTGTGGCCTCTTCCATCTTCAAGCCAGCAATGGCACCTTAAAACACCTTCATGCTTCATATTTCTTAAACTCTGCTTTTTAAAAAAAAAATTATTTGTTTAAAAAAAATTTTTTTTTTACTTTTTTGAAGTAGGCTCCACACCCAGCATGGAGCCCAACATGGGGCTTGAACTCATGACCCTGAGATCAAGACCTGAACTGACATTAAAAGTCAGACCCTTAACCGACTGAGCCACTCAGGTGCCCCAGCTATGGTTTTAAAGGGTTCATGTGATCAAGTCAGGCCCACATGGATGATCCCCCAGTTAACTCAAGGTCAGCTAATTCATAACTTCAATGACATCGGCAGTATCCCTTTGCTCTGTAATGCCTTATAATCAGAGTAGTGATACCCTATCATATTTACATAGGGGAAATTTATATGTAGGAGAAAGTCCTTGTGGGTCATCTTGGAATTCTACCTGTGGACATATAGGGTGAGCCCTTCACCTAATTTTGGGATTGAAATGAGAGCAGGTAAAGCAGGAAAAAACTTTTCAAAGGAAGTGATCTCTAAGTGGTGAACTGAAAGGTTTATAGAAATTAACCAGATGACCAGTATGGTAGGGTGATACTTGATATCAACCAATGTTCTTTTTGTTCTATATATTCCTTTTCTGCCCTGAAATTTTTCATTTATTTTGTGTTTTTGATCCTGATATTTTCTTCTCCACTGTAACCCATCCATTTATTTCAGATGGCAGCTAGGGCAGCCTGGGCTTGCAGCTTCAGGGAAGAGATGGGTCAGTATTTAGCTTTTGTGTTCTATAGCAGACTTTTAAAATTCATGGAAGAACCAGGAGATAAAAAGTGAGTGTTTTTTTTTTTTTTCAGCTCAGAAGTTAGAGTCCCAAAGAACTAAGACACAGAATTTTGAATTGATAAGACTGAGAATCTGTCAGAACTAGTTTTTCCAAATGAGAAGAGAGAAATTCCTCCTAGAAAAAGAGAGGAGAATTGAGGAGAAAAAAAATAGCATTCGAAACCCGTGTACATATCCGTTCGGGGGTGATGTGCCCCCTACTTGGTCTGAGCCCTTCTGAGGGAGGATAGTAGAATCACAGTATGGAGCAGAGGCTCTGAGAGTAGGACAGAGCTGAGTCCTGCTTCCCTATTTGGAGTCTGGGGCATCATTAGTCTTAACAGAGTCCCCCTGTCTCCAGGACAGGAGGGCATTAGAAAAGAGGTGGTTGTGGGCGTGTCTAGACAAGGAAACCCAACGTAGCCTCACTCTGTTTCCTGTCACCCCAGAGAAGCTGAGAACCAGAACTGCAGACCCGACCAGGCTTTATGGACAGAAAGCAAGATGCAGCAGAAGAAGCTGGGTTAGTCTGTAGAACCAGAGACACATGGGAACACAAGCCATGTACAGATTTAATGTAATGAAGACTCTGAGGATGGGTCACTGGGAGGGAGGGCACCCTTCTCAGCAGGTGCCAGAAGCAGGAATGGACAATACCAAGGTGTTAAGGTCCTCCCGACCCATACCCCAACCTAAGCATTATGTGTAAGCCTTTCTAGACTTTAGACACAGCTCTATGCAGAAGAGGAAGCTAAAAACCCATAAATGACTGAGAAATCTCTGATTTGAGCAAGAAAAACCTTAACAGGACCAGGATTCAATTACTCCTTCTAGCTGGTATGGAGGCTTGAGCTGGAAATCACATTTCATTACAGAAAAAGAAAGAGAATTACATTCCTGGATACCTGAGTTTGTGGCCTGGGAATTTGTCCCCACTGCATTATTGTGAACGTGGGGAAATCTTTGTGCCCAAGGAGGCTGGAGAGGGAGGGACTGGATTTTAAAGGATTTGCAGGTCAGAGAGGACAGTGGGTGGTGTGAGTGGGGAATGACTATAGAGAGTCAGTCAAGGGGGGTGTGTAGAAGTGAGGGTGGAAAGGGCTGGGAGCCTAGGTGGAGCACAGAACCCCCTACAGAATTTATTCAGACGCACGGTTGCATATGGAGGTTGGAGTCAGATTATGAAGGGCAAGGTGGGCTGGAGAGGAGGTGCTGAATAGGGTTGTGAGATCTGAAGAGGGGAATAGAGAGGGGAAAGCAAGGCAACATTTCTTTGGTGATTTTGAGGGCCAGACACCTTGCAAATGATGTAATAACCATTAAGGCATGTATTATCCCCATTTTTACAGATGAGAACACTGAGGGGATGTTAAATTCCTTCTGTGAGTTCAAACAACTGATGGTTGATGAAACAGGCTTTTAGGCTTGTGCCATTGGCTCAGTCTCCCAGCCCATTTTCTGCTGCATCCCTGAGCCTGCCTTCAGGAGATTTTTGAACAGGGAAGAGGCCCAAAGAATTAGTATTTTTGGCCTGGTATAATTGTGACTAATGGATTGGAGAGGGAAGAGTCCAGAGAGCAGAAACTGGAGCCTTAATTTGGGAAGCAGGCTGGATTTGGGAGAAAAGATATCTCCAAAAAATGATTTAAAGGAAGAAGCTTCATAAGGTGAATCTGATAGACAAGATGGGTTTTCTTTTTGATGCTTTCTTTTCTTTTAATCTCAATGATTTCCCTTCCCAGTTTTTCAAAGATTTCACTGGCATTTTCTACAAACCTGCAGCCATTAAAAAAAAAAAAAAATCATATTACATTTGAAAAGTAATAGCCCAGGGCTTTTCACTTTTGGTGGATTTATTTGAGGACATCTCTTTCTCATAATTAGTTTCCAGAAGGTATGAGCTCTACTTACAGCCTTTCAACGAAACAGTTTAACTTTCTCCAGGCTTTTGGATAGGAAAATTGACTTAGCCACCGATGCAGCCTGCCACACATCCAGAGCTACACAGACTGTTCTTTTGTAACATATGGGAAAAGAACAATGAAAGCACAGTCCTCTGAGATGCCTGAAATTTATGCAGTTTCATGCCCACGTTCTCATGGAATTTCTGGTAACCAGACATCTGGAAGCTTGCTATCAGCAGTCTGCCACCAGCAACTGGTCCCTGTTTCTGAAGTAGGTCTGCATGTCAGGGGCTCCCAATGTTTGGTGAGAAGGAGTTCATTTTCCTTTGAGGACTTGCCGTCACCTGCAGTTACCTGGCGGTCCCGGTTCTATAGAATATATCAAGTTCATTTGTTGCGAGCAGTAAAAACAGATGCTAGCTAGCTTAAGCCAAAAACAAAAACAAAAAAAGGTTAAGTAATGGAAGATTCCCGAGGTGCTTCGTGAGACTGAAGGGAAAGCTAAAAAGTTGGAGGTCTAGGCCAGCTCTGGAGATCTCCGCAGCAGGACTCAGACTGTTGCAGGATTCGGTGCTTGGGGTTCCTGGTCACAGGGCTTCTGAAAATGAAGAGGGAGACCAGACAAAGAGTGATGGGCCGCACGGCTAAGTATATGGAGTGATAGCACAAAGCTCCTGAAGAGGGCAGGACTGAGAGGGTTGTACCTAGAGTTTCTAAGTTCAGGGGTTTTTATAGGCTTTTGGCGGGGGAGGGTTGTTTTAATGTGATTAACCCTTCATCCATCTGTCACCAGATCAGGTTTTTGTTAACACCCTCCTCTACCTATCAATTAGTCGTTCATGTGGGAAAGGGTGAAGGGCTCCTTCCCGGGTGCTGGAAAACCCTCTTAGGGCAGGTGGGGGTGGGGAGCCCTTGTCTCTGCCTGCCTTTCTTCTGACTTTCCTTCAGTAAGACCTCTCTCGAGTCTTGAGATTCATGCCGCCCAGCTATGAGGGCTTGGGTCTCTGCTGTTGGCAGCTTACATTCCCAGGAGAGAATCTGATGAATTCAGTTAGACGCATGGTTCCCTTTGTGTGTCAAAGGTCCATCTCAGAAGGGAGCCTCCATAAGAGTCAGCCTGGCATCCTATAATAGTTTGACAATGGACTTGGAGTCAGATGAATTTGGGTTAAATCCTGCTTGTTCTCTGTTCGTTTGCTTATTCATTCATAAATATTTATGGAAATCTACTGAGAATTTATTGAGAAAGTCTGTATTTTATGCTTTTAGGTATTCAATAAATGGGTTTCCACTTTTAGAGAAGAAATATACAGAAGAACTATAGAGATAGTTTCCATGTGTAGATTCTGAGAGTCAAGTTCTTTATTCAAACAAGAAAGAGCTTATAGACCCCAACTCTCCTTCTATTAAGACAAACCACAGAGGACCCTTGATGTAAATACTCAGAGGTATTTAGAGCAACACGTGAATTGCTAGGTGAGCTAACTAGGTGAGACTTCAAGATTGAGTCTGTGAATGTTAATTTGTACATTTTTCAGGAGGATAAAGAGTAATACACATCAAAAGCTTTAAAAATGTTTGTTTTTGACTCAGAGATTTGACTTCTAGGCATTTATCCAATGAAAATAATACAGGGGTAGAGATACTATACTATAAAATATTCAACATGGCAGGTTTAAAATTAAAAAAAAAAAAAAGGGGGTGGATTTCTGGCCAAGGCAGCCCCAGCATGTCCCAGTGTCTGGGCAAGGTTTAACATTTAGAAATGATCCGAATGACAATAGAATGGCATTGATTAAGCTGGTTATCATATTATATATATAACAAACCACCTACCCATTAATACCGTGTTTTAAAAGACTATTGGTATGAAAGATGCCTAGTAATAGAAAGCTTGCAAAACTGTATCATTCCCATGTTTTTTGGTGAATAAGCAAGGGAAAGTATATACACACATGAAAATGTCTAGAGCTAATAGTACTTACCTCTAAACAGTGATACAAAAATGCATCGTTTTTACTTTTTATTGCTTGCCTTTATTTCTTCAGTCTTTTTTCCACAACAAAAGTAGTCTTTTTATCATTAAAAAAAAACCCCACAACAATAAAAATGTTTTGAAAAAATCCCAGCGATGCCAGTCCGCTACTTGGGAAAACTCTGCCAACACAAAGGCCCCACATCACTTGGCTTCCTATTTTAATGAGCCAGTCAGGTCCTACCTCTGTTTGCTGCTATCAGAATCCTGAAGGAAAGCTGACCTTTCTTTCTTTCTTTCTTTTTTTTTTTTTGGTCTCTTCATAACAGAACTAGCCCTTGCATAGTCTATCCTAGGTCACTCTCAGAACATCCACACTTGGGGAGTAACTCAGGGGGCGTTAAAGAGGCAGGTGCTAGGAAGAGGCTTGGAAAGATCTGCAGAGAACAGGAAACAAGTGATGTGGCTGGTGGTGGACCTGCTGGAACCACAGGGGTCCTTCTCCTTGCTGTCCTGTGGTTAGGCAGCCAGAAGTGCATGGAGTTTCTGTCTGCCGCTAGTATCCTTTACAGTGGATCATGAAGTATATCGTGCCTCTTCTTGAGCCGCAGAAGCAGGAGGACCACTCCAGTCTGCTTTTCCCCGGGGCTGTTTTAACTTTATCTTGAAGGGTTTAAAAGAAAAGAAGTTTAACTTCCTTAGAATATCTACCAGATGCTCTTCTCCTTCTTCTCCTCTTCCTCTTCCTCCTCTTCCATCTCTTGTTCTTCTTCTGAAGATAAACAGTTCTGTGCTGTTTACTTTGAAATAATAATAAAATGCTCTTAAGCTCTTCCTAGCCATTTTGTTGGAGGAAATGATGTGACCCAGCTTCCAAGCCCCTGCTCAGGCAGTTACAGTGCTGGTGTAGCTTCTGCTCACTGCTTGGCAAGGCTTTCCTGAGACCACGGCTTTATGGAGGAAGAGCCAGCTGTATGTTTGTGTGTCACTTTCCTGACCAGTCAGCAACTTGGGGTCTTGGTTTACTCGTTCGTGAAATGGAGGTCATAATACTTTAGGATTTTGAAGTTTACCTATCATATATGTGAAGCACTGAGCGTGTTCTCTGATATGTTAGCAAGCACTAAAATATAGTTAACAGTTTCATCATTTGGGGCTAGATGTTGCAGCCATGGGAAGTCCAACTCGAAGTGGCTTGTGTACTAGAGGAAATTTGTTGGCTGACTTATCCGAAAAGATGAGGGATAAAAGTAGCCTTAGGTGAGATTTGATCCAACTTCTTAATAGTAGCACCATAAAAAATTTCTGCTTATCTTTTTCGTTCCACCTGCCTCCACTACCAATGAGCACTTACCTCGACACCCTGGGCTCTCCTCTTCTGAATGTAGTCAAAATCTCAGACTGTCACTTTCTTTCCTAGAGGAACAGAAAGAAAAAGTCTCCTCTGGGATTTGTAGTTGAAGAAAGAAGTGGTTTCTTCTACTTGAAACTGTAGCTTCAAGTTGCAGGGTTATGTTTCACTGGTCTTGATTAGGTATCACGGTCAGACCATGGTTCCCAGAAAACAGGGTACATTAATGGTCTGGGCTCAACCAAGTTCTGTCCCTAGAGTTAAGATTGAGTTGAATCACACCCAAACCACACAGCTGAGAATGGAGAGGTACTTTTATAAAGGAAATTTGATTATAAAATTATTAGATACTCCCAGAAAGAGAGGTATGGATAGATAGATCTGGAAACAACAAATGTTTACTACTGTGTTTTAATTTGCATTTCCCTCATAAATAATGATGGTCAGCACTCTTAACATGCCTATTGTCTTCTCTTCTTTTGTGAAATGATTGTCCACTTCTGTTGTTCATTTAAAAAATTGATTTGTAGGAGTTCTTTCTGTATTTTAGTTATGAATATTTTGCTGGTGATATGAGTTGCAAAAATCCTCTCCCATTTGTGGCTTGCCTTTTCATTCTCTTAAAGGAATCTACTAATGAACAAACATTCTTAACTTGAAAATAGTTCAACTTATCAGTATTATTCCTTAGGATAGGTACTTTTTATGTCTTGCTTAAAAACTCTTTCCCAGGGACGCCTGGGTGGCTCAGTTAGTTAAGCGGCTGCCTTCGGCTCAGGTCATGATCCCAGCGTCCTGGGATCGAGTCCCATATCGGGCTCCTTGCTTGGCAGGGAGTCTGCTTCTCCCTCTGCCTGCCTCTCTGTCTGCCTGTGCTCTCTCTCTCTCTCTCTAACAAATAAAAAAAAAAAAAACCAAAACTCTTTTCCAATCCCCAAAAGTAAATTCCAGGTTCAAGTGGTTTCGTATACTAAGTTTAATTCCAGCTGGATTGCAGACCTTAATGTGGAGGGCAAAATAAACAGTAAAGATCACTTTTGGAGGAATGTTTTTAATTACAAATTCAGTATCTAAGAAGTATTCACATATTTTATTTCTTCTTGTGTCAGTTTTGGTAAGCTGTGTTTTCTCTAGAAATGTGTTTATTTCCGCTAGATTGTTGAATTATTAGCATAAAATATTAAGTAATATTTCTTTGTTACCTTTTAATGTTTTTAGAAGGGCTTGGCAAGCTTTTTTTCTTGTAATAGTAAGATAGTCTTTTCGGCTTTAGGAGACTTCTGCTCTCTGTCATGAGTACTGAACGCTGCTGTTAGAGTGGGAAAGCAGCCCACAGATACTGTGTAAATGATAGCCTCACTGAGCTCCAATAAAACCTTATTTGTGGGCACTGAAATATTAATTTCATATAATTGTCATGTGTCACAAAATATTGTTCTCCTTTTGGTTTATTTTTCCCCTCAACGATTTTAAAATGTAAAAATCATTCTTAGCTTGCATTCTCTACAAAAATTGGTGGTGGCTGATTTGGCCTGTGGCCCATATAGTTTGCTGCCCTGCCCTCCAGTCTGTAGCATCGGGAACACTAGCTTCTTTTGCATTCTCCAGTTGATAATTTGTACTTCCTCTTCTTTTTTTCTTGGTCAGTCTTGATGGAGATTTTCAAGTTTTATTAGTCTCTTTAAGAAGTAATTTTTGGCTTTGCTGTGTTTCTCTATAGTAGCCTACTTCCTACTATATTATGTTCTTTATTTTTCTACCTTCTTACCTTAATGTTTAAGGTTCTCTTCTCTAATACAAGACTTTCAACGTATATATTCTCCTCTCCAAGCATTGCTGAAGGTGCATCCCACAAATTTTGTATTTTCAAATTCATTAAGTTCACAATATTTAAAAATTTTCCTCTGTTTTTCTAATTATGGTGCATATCTTTTAGATGACATTTTTCCTCCCTTTTTTCATTTTTACTCTATTCGGACAATTGCTGTCTTAATTCTAGTGCTTCCTGTATTCATAGTGTCTTCTCTATTTCCGCTCTATTTGTTTAATCAATTTTCTGTTTGTTTCTCTTTACCTGTCTTCTTTTGAGATAATCAGTAGTTCTTATAATTAAAATTGTTAAAAAATTGTTTTTTCTGCTTGCATTTTAGCAACACCCAATCATAGGTTTATACTGCAAATGACCACAATAATTCTAATTAACATCTATTGCTGCACATAGTTACAACCTTTGTCTTATGATGAGAACTTTTGAGATCTATTCTCCTAACAACTTTCAAAGTACAATACAGTATTATTATTAATTATAGCCATATACTATAATTATGTCCTCATGACTTACTTATTTTGTAACTGCAAATTTGTACCTTTGGACCACCTTCACCCATTTTAACTACCCCCACCCACTGCTTCATAGCCACCAATGTGTTCTGTATCTATGAGTTTTTTTTTTTAATATTTAACACATAAGTGAGATCATACAGTATTTCAAAGTTTGTCTTTCTCTGACTTATTTCACTTAGCATAGTGCTAAGTGAAGGCTGTGTATCATGATTTCCTTATCCATTTATCCATCAAAGGACAGTTGTTCACATTTCTTAGCTATTATAAACAATGCTGCAATGAACATATCTTTTAGAGTTAGTGTTTTTGTTTTCCCTAAAGAAATACACAGAAGTGGAATTGCTGGATCATATGGTAGTTCTATTTTTAATTTTTTGAGACGACTCCATACTGTTTCCCACAGTGGCTGCAATAATTGCATTCCCACCAGCAGTGCATAAGGGTTCGCTTTCCTTCATCTAACAACCACCACTTGTTATTTCTTGTCTTTTTAATAACAGGTGTGAGGTGATAGCTCATTGTGGTTTTCATTTGCATTTCCCTCATGGTAGGTTATACTGAGAGTATTTTTATGTGTCTGTTGGCCATCTGTACATCTTTTGAAAAATGACTAGTCAGGTCATCTGCCCATTTTTAAATCAGATTGTTTGTTTTTTGCTATTGAGTTATATTTTTAATATATCTTGGATATTAACCTCTTAAAGTTTGCAAACATTTTCTCCCATTCAGTAGATTACTTTTTCACTTTGTTGATTTTTTTTTCCTTCTCTGTAGAAGTTTTTTAGTTTGATGTGGTCCTACTTGCTTGCTCTTTTGTTGCCTTTGCTTTTGGTATCAAATCCAAAAAATCCTATCCTAGACCCATGTCAAGTGGCTGTGGCCTATATTTTCTTCTAGGAAAACTCCTGGTTCATGGTTTCAGGTCTCATGCTCCAGTCTTTAATTCATTCTGAGTTAACTTGTGTGTAAGGAAGTGACGCATTTTCTTCCTTTTGCACATGGGTGTTCAGTTCCCAACACCGTGTGTTAAAGAGAGAGCCCCTTCCTGTTGTAGATTTTTGTTCCCTCTGCTGTAAATTAATTGACCATGTATGTGCGGATTTGTTGTGGGTCTCTCTCTTCTGTTCTGTTGATCTGCATGTCTGCTTTTCATGCCAGTGCCACACCATTTTAATTATTATAGCTTTTTAATATAGTTTGAAATCAGGAAGTATGATGCCTACAGCTTTGTACTTTTTCAAGGTTTCATTGAGTCTTCCACTTATTTCTTAAAATGAGTTTTCTGTGATTACAGTGTATATTCTTACTTTTTCATACTCTGCTTCATTTTATTTATTATTTATTTTTTTATTTTTTAAAGATTTCTATTCATTTATTTGTCAGAGAGAGCGGGAGCGAGCACAGGCAGACAGAGTGGCAGGCAGAGGCAGAGGGAGAAGCAGGCTCCCTGCTGAGCAAGGAGCCCGATATGGGACTTGATCCCAGGATGCTGGGATCATGACCTGAGCTGAAGGCAGCTGCTTAACCAACTGAGCCACCCAGGCGTCTCCTCTGCTTCATTTTAATATTCTGTAACTACATGTAAAAATGTAAGAATCTATAATGGTACATTCTTTTTATCTTCAAACTGTGTTCTATTGTTCCCATAGGCTTTACTTCTATATGTGTTGTAAAGTCTGCATGATACAATGTTTATAAAATTAGTTGTTTTTTTAAAACTTAAAAGAAGAAAATATAGTTAAAAATTTACCTATGTATTTGCCATTTCTAGCACCATTCTGTTGAGCTGAATTTACACTTGTATTATTTCTCTTTCATTTGAAGACTTCAGCATTTCTTGCAGTGTCATTGTACTGGCAATAAATTCAGCTTTTATTTACCTGAAAATATTTTTATTAACCCCCTTTTGGGAAGGGTGGTTCTTCCAGATATGAAACTCTTAATTAACATTTTTAAAATACTCTGAAGAGGTCATTTCATTTTCTTTTGCCCTCCATTGTTTTTGGTGAATGGTGGCTGCCATGATTATAATCCCCCCCGCCCTGTGTATAATGTATCATTTTTCTCTGACTGCTTTGAAGATTTTATTATAATTATTTATTTTAGCAACTTGGCTATTATGTAACTCAGTATAGTTTTTCTTGTTATTTATCTTGCTTTGAGGTTTGCCAAACTTTTTGGACCTGTTAGTTGATTTATTTTACCAATTTGTGAGACTTTCAATCATTATTTATTGAAAATAACTTCTCTGCACCATTCTTTTGGTTTTCTTCTTCACAGATTCCAGCTACACATATGTGAAACCACTTGATAATTTTCCAAATATAATTGAGGTTCTGTTAATTTAAAAAAATCTCGTTTCTGTCAATGTGGATAATTTTTATTGATTTGTCTTCATGTCAGTTTACACTTTGTTCTGCATAATCCAATGTACTTTAAGCTCATGTGGTAAATTTTTCATTTCAGATATTATAATTTTCAATTTTAGAATTTCCATTTTTTTTAATAGTTTCTACTTCTTTGTTGAGATTCTCCATCTGTTAACTCATTTTGTCTATCTTTTTCTTTAAATCTCTCCACATATTTCTAACAGCTGTTTTAAACTTCTAATCTGTTAATTCCAATATCTTTGTTTTCTTTGTTTTTTTCTTCTGATTTCTACTTCTCTTGGTTCAGGGCCACTTTACACATCTAGCATTTTTTTAAAAAGATTTTATTTATTTATTTGACAGAGATCACAAGTAGGCAGAGAGGCAGGCAGAGAGAGAGGGGGAAGCAGGCTTCCCCCCTGAGCAGAGAGCCTGATGTGGAGCTTGATCCCAGGACCCTGGGATCATGACCTGAGCCGAAGGCAGAGGCCTCAACCCACTGAGCCACCCAGGCGCCCTTAGCATTTCTTATTATATGCTTATTATATGGACAGTATACTGAAGGGAGTTGGATCACATGACCTTGTGTCTCCATTCAGCCCCCCACTCCCAGGGAGCCCTTTTCTCTCTCTCTCTCTCTCTCTC
>ML106407.1:28148-50539 GCA_003697995.1 Taxidea taxus jeffersonii
TATCTGCTGAAGAACACATCTTTAAAAATTATGGACATTCTCGGGCACCTGGGTGTCTCAATGGGTTGCCTTCAGCTCAGGTCATGATCCCAGGGTCCTGGGATCGAGTCTGGCATCGGGCTCTCTGCTCAGCGGGGAGCCTGCTTCCCTCTCTCTCTCTCTCTCTCTGCCTGCCTCTCTGCCTACTTGTGATCCATCTCTGTCAAAGAAATAAATAAAATCTTTTAAAAAATTATGGACATTCTCTGATATGACCACTATGCTGTTATCATGTCTAACAAAATAAAATAATTATTTGGTATCATTGATTACCTTCTTAGTTACCAAATATTTTAAAAAGTTGGTTTGTTTGAATTAGGGCCCACAAATTATGTTATGTTGCAAATTTCCTTTAATCCAGATTAGTGTCCTTCCTGCTCTACTGCACCCCTCTCCTATTTGGCTATACTGCTGGCTTACTGAAGAGAAGGCAGTCATGCTTAGGAATGCCTTCTGTTTTCAGTTTACCTGTTTGTTTCTTCGTGAAAGCTTGATCCCTCCATTGGAGTTGAGTCTTCATGGAAGAGTATGGGATGTTTTCCATTTGTCTAAATGTACCTTTTCACCTTTCCATAGTGTTTATAAATTTTCCTTGTGTAGATGTTGCATGTTCCTTGCTCAGAGTATGACTAGGTAGTTTGTTTTTTAAAGCCTTTTCCTCCTTTAAATAGCATGATATTCTAGTGTGTGTATATGGGAGCTATTGATGCCATATATTAATTGTATGTCCTGTTAATTTACTGCATTGCCTGATTTTTGTGGTTTTCATTGATTCTCTTGAGTTTTCTTAATATACAGTCCTGTTATTTAAAAATAGATCTAATTTTAGCTCCCAATTGCTTGATCTTATCTGATTGCATTGGCTGATTCTTCCAGTATCATGTTAACTAGTTGTAGCAATAGTGGGTGACTTTGTTTGTGTCTTACATTAATGAGAGTGGCCGTGTTTCCCCATTAAGTAAGATACATGTTTAATTGATTTGTGTTTTAGGAATGAGTGTGTATGTGGGAGTGTGTATGTGTGATCAGAAATAAATGTGGAATTTTTTCAAATGATTTTTTGGGCATTGTTGGAGATGATGGTATGACTTCTCCTTTGACCTCTTGCTGTGATTAGTTACATTAATGGATTTGTTCATATGGAATCATCTTGTATTCCCAAAATAAACTCCCTTTGATCATGACATATTTTTTTTTGAAGATTTTATTTATTTATTAGAGAGAGAGATAGCACAGGCAGAGAGAGGAAGGCAGAGGCAGAGGGAGAAGCAGGCTCCCTGCCGAGCAACGAGCCGGATGTGGGACTCAATCCCAGGACGCTGGGATCATGACCTGAGCCGAAGGCAGCCGCTTAACCAACTGAGCCACCCAGGCGTCCCGATCATGACATATTTTGACATAAGGTTCTAATTTTAATTATTTTCTTAGAATTTTTGTATCAATTTTCATACATGAGAATGATACATAGATTTCTTTTTCATGTTATCTTTATGCCTATTATATCAGTGAATATATTTGACATAAAATATTTGATTTTTCTTCTTTTTATATGCTCTGAAACGATTTAAATAGCAACTAGACTATCTGGTTTTTAACTATTTGTAGTATTCCACTACAGTTTGTAAAACCATCTGGTTTTGGTGCTGCTTTGAAGAGTAGCTTTGTGAAAACCCTCTCAGTTATTTATATTATAATTGATCTGTTTGGATTTTCTGTCTCAACTTTTTATTTTGATTGAAGTTCTCCATTTCATCTAGGTTTTCAAATATTTGCTCAGAATTGTGCCAATATAATTATATAGATTAAATAAGTTCCTTACTTTGATGGTTATTTTTCCTTCACCATGTTTATTTTGTATATTTGTGTTTCCTACCCTTATTTACTAAGAAATAATTACTGTAGATTTGTCCATTTTAATTCATTTTTTTCAGAAGATAAGATTATTTCTTTATTAATGCTATATATATTCCATTTTCTAACTCTTATTTCTGCTTTTATCTTTAGTAATCCTTTTATTTTGCTTTCTTTTGACATTCTTTATTGTTCTTTTCCTCACTTCTGGAGTAGAGTGTTTAATCCATTTTTTCATTTTTATTGATATAGATAATAAAGCTATGAATTTTTATTTGAGTATTTCCTTTAGCTGTATCCCTAGATACAATATATTGCATTTTATTTATTGCTGTTATGGAAATTCTGCAGGAAGTTCTACAATTACTTTTTATATTTCCTTCTTGACACTAAAGTTGAATGAAGTTTCTTTTAATGTGTTTGTTTACATTTCCTAGTGGAAGATTAATTTCTAGTTTTATCACACTTTGGTCAGAATACACTGTATTTTTAAAAATTTACTGTAACTTTCTTTGTGGCCTAATGTGTTGTTAATTTTTCTAAATGTTCCTTGTGTACTCTTAAAGAAGATGCATGTCTATTATTAGGAAATGTTCAATATGAATCAATAAGATTGATATTGTTGCTTGTTTATATCTTCTATAATACTAATTGCTTTTGTCCATTTGCTCTATCTGAGTCTAAAAGAAACCGATATGAGAACAGTTGTTTATTTTTCCCCCCTCAGGTGAGTGAAGCCCTCTTGCAATTATTGACATAGTGGGTATGTTTGGTGTTATTTTTACTTTAAACTCCTGTGAAAGTTTTAATTTTTGTTAAAACAGACACATTTCTATCTTCGTTAAATATGCTTAGTCACTTCTTATTTAGATAGAAGCTATTGGTTTTCTGGTATGACCAGTACACAGGTTAACTAGTGACTTTTTCCCCACTCTCTCTCTCCTATGCTGATTTAGACAATATTCTCTAAGTTCCAGCGCATCTGTGACCACTATGCTGAAGAAAATTTTAGACAGATTTTATTTTATTTTTTTTAAGATTTTATTTATTTATTAATTAGAGAGAGAGAGAGAGAGAGAGAGCGAGCACAGGCAGACAGAGAGGCAGGCAGAGGCAGAGGGAGAAGCAGGCTCCCTGCCAAGCAAGGAGCCCGATGTGGGACTCGATCCCAGGACGCTGGGATCATGACCTGAGCCGAAGGCAGCCACTTAACCAACTGAGCCACCCAGGCGTCCCTTTAGACAGATTTTAAACCCTAGTTTTCAGTTTCTTTCTTTGAGTATGTTAAAAGTGCTGCATTGTTTACCAGTATGAAATATTATAGTCAAGATAGGTGTCTAGTCTTCTCTGATGTTCTTTTCCTATAAATGACAGACTTTTTATAGATACCCAAAGGACTTTTCCTTGTATTTAAAGGCTATGACTTTTACCAAGAAATGCTTTTTGTGTTGACACTTCTGGATCAAGTTTCCATGGCAATAGTATACTTCTCAATATATAGATGCAAGTTTTCTTTTATTTTGGGAAATTTTTCTTGAAGTATAGTTTTAAACTTTTCTGTTTCATTTATCTTTCTTTTTTGGGGGTGTACCAATTGTCTATATATTTACTTTCTTTAATTATATTTTATCTTTATATTTTTCTTGAACCATATAAAAATTTGAAGATTTCTGACTGATTTGTTATTATTATTGTACTTATTTCTCTTCTAATCTCTGTTTCCTAAAGGTACTTTCTTTGGTTTCTATTCACTCTTGTGTTTTTCTTTAATTTAGTCTTAGATTCTGAAATTCTAATTCTTTTCTGAAATGTCAATTCTTACTTCTACACATTCTTCTTCCTAATTCCTATAATATTTGAGCTTTTCTATTTCTTATTTGTGCTGTTGTTTCAAAGCTTTAATAATTCTTGAAAATTTCAGATCCCCTCATGTTGAAATAATTTAATAAAGTTTTCTGCTTTGTGGCCACATTTTAAGATATAGTTTCATTATTTGTCAAAATGTTATAATGTTCTTTTTCAACTTTTTTTCCCATGTCATCATTTTGTATGAAGCTATTGTTTTGTTCTTTTCCTGCTGGTTTAATATGTTATTAGGCAATTAGGAAAAATGTCCATGGGAGAACTGAGTTATGGTCATATTATTCAGGGTTTGTCATTCAAGGTGGTCCCTCTTGTGCAGTTACCATGAAGAATTCAAGGTGTGGCCTCTCTCTGAGCTGAGCTGGGCTGAGAAAACTTTCTGACTCTCCGTAGACCTTCTCGGGTGATGCCCTCACCTTTAGAAGCTGCACTTTGCTGTTACAGTGATTTCTGGGTTTACTTCCTCAGTTAGCCCCCACTCTCTCCTTTATCTTCAGCCTGTCTCTTCCCTGACTCCTCCTCCTTATCCCATAAACACAATCATCTTCAAAAACAAATCTGTTTTTTGACACTATACCCCTTCAGTACACCATCCAATCTTGCCTCCTCTTTGTACCCAAACATTGATGACTCACACTCTTCAGTTTCTCATCCACCAGTTACTCTAGCTCATTATAAACTCCTTTCTATTTTCACCACCTTTTTTGAAATAGATATTGTTACAGTCCGTAAATTCCTACTTGCAAATCCAATGGATGCCTCTAGATTTATCGCATTTGACCCCACTGTTGTGTCAAGACTGGTGCTTATGCCCTCCTGTATTCTCCCGTGTGTCCCTTTAATTCCTCTCTGGCCATTCCTTCTCTGTTTCCTCAGTTTTTCCTCTCCCTTTGCCCATACTTGAATATTCCTGCTCATTCTGTCTCCATTTAGCTCAGTTATCTTCTCATTCTACATTATCTTGTTGCTGGTTTCATCTATTTTCAGAAGTTTACCTCTCACAGGCTGGTGACCACTAAACGAAGCCCAGTTCTCTCCTCTGAACTTTAAACTTGTTAATCTTTCTGTGGGCTCAGCATCCCCAAACAGATGTTACAGAGATATCTTAAAGTTAGTATTCTTCAACATGAACTCATCTTTCTTCTCTAGGATTCCTGATCTTGGTGCTGGCAGTCACACAAATTAGAAACCCAGGAATCATCCTTGATTTCTTTCTTTTTCAATCATCTCCATTCACATATACACCAAATCCTGTAACATTCTATCATCATCTCTTGCCAATGCGATACCAAATGGTCTTATGGCTTGTGGTCTTGTCTCCCTCAATTACCAGCATGATCTCTCTGCTCATGTCACTACTTTAAATTTTCTATGTGTCCCTGTAGCCTTAAGTGGTAAGAATCAAGTTCTGTGACTTGAAGCACAAGGACCTTTTGGCTTTCTCAATAGCTTCTTCTTTGATCACTCCTAGCCTGCAACAGCATGTTTGATCCATGCTCAGCTGGGTTAGCTAAAGATGCCATGTCATTTTGCTTTCCCAGGCCTTTGCTCTTGCTGTTCCCTTTACTCTGTTCTTCACTTGGGTCGCTTCTGTTCATTCTTTAAGGCGAAATTCAGATATTACGTCTTTCATGAAGACTCCCTGACATCTGCTGTCCCTTTCTTCAAACCTAAACTGGAGTAATTATCCTCCCTCAGTGTTGCTCAGCATCCTCAGCTCCCTGATACCAGTTTGCTAAACATACTATATTGCAATAAATCATATTTATTTTTGCCTCCTCCTCCAAATCTCCCTTCAGATTCCATGTTTCATATAGAAATCACTTCATATATATGCTATAGAACAAAATTACCCATTTGGATTTAGCACTATGGATACAAGCAAGAACATGATTGTTTCGTTTCTTAAAATTTTTAAATCATTTATATATTAGCCCAGATGCCTTGCTGCACATAGTTCATGCTTAATGATTATTCTGTACTAGATAAAATTGATGGATATCCCTGCTCTTAAAGAGTGCAGTCTTTGGTGATATGGTGAGACCAGAGGGAAAAGCTGCCAAGCTTAAAATGTGAAGAAATGTGGCTTAGAGACAAAAAGTCCCTGAATGAGGTTGTCTGGAGAGCTGGTAGCTCTCACTAACTCGCTGACCTTGTGGAGCCGCCTTCCTGAGTCCGTGAGTGCTGTGATCCCTCAGAACTCTAACATTTGGTTCTGAGTCATAGTCCAACTTGTTATTTTTGAGAAGCTATTTCAAATAATATGGTATAGTTTGCAGTTACCCTGATGCAGTGGACTGACAATTTCAAACCCAAGACAAAATCATTAGCACCAAATATCTTCCCTGTAGGCACAGATTCATGAATTCCTACCAGATGCTATGACCTGAATTTCATGCCAGCTCTCCTCTACTTGTGAGCCCCCACTCATTCTGTTTCTCCCACCCACAATGTTCTTCCTTTTCCCTCTGCCTACCCATCCTACCCTTCTTTCTTCCAAGGCCCAGATCACATCCTACTTCCCTATCTGTATTTCTCCTTTGTCCATGCTTCTGCTCGCTGGAATTATGATCATTACCACACTTCTGTGTTTAATTGTTCCCCAAACATTTAATGTGACTGAAGTTTGCTTTTATGATGAAATTGTTTGAAACTCATAGAAGAGTGAGTTTCCAACCTTTAAAAGCTTTAAGCCCTCATCATGGACTAGCACTGCCAGGTTCATTTGGGTCCTTATGAAATCCCTGCAGGATGACTGATTTATGGTGCCAATAGTAGAAAAGGTGAACATTGAGTGAAGGCAGCTGATGTCGTGGGAAAACTTTCCGCTGAGTTTCTTCTTAGAGAAACTTAAAGTTTCAGAACAAGCCTAAGATCTTTGCTCTGAATCCAAACTGTGCTACAGTTATTTTGTATAGTTTTTAGTTTTCAGGTTGTTAACACTGATTGATGATGGTCATTTGTTCAGGGGGCTTGAAAAAAGTCTGTTTGGACCTGTGATGCTTCCCCCTTGAAACCATAGGAAGTTTGCTTACTGGATAGAGCATCTCTTGAACAAAAGCCTGCTGCTGTTGTTAAAGACGCCTCAGCTGCAGTTGGACAGATGCCTTTGCTCAAAATGAGCTGCCCCAGTTCTACAGTCTACTGTGGAGCTGGTCTGACTGCAGCTGCCGTTCCTCAGTGCTCCATAGCTTTGCCTCACTACTTGAAGCTTTGTACTAGATCAGCCTCCAAGCATTTGCCTGCACTCCCTTGCAGAGTCACGGGCAAGCTTGTCTGTGTGACCTGCTCTACATCTATTGGCAGATGGACTCACCAAAAACAACCCTTTCTGGAGGAATGCCAGGGAGCCAGAATGGGACATGCATTGGCCACAAGTCAGCTGGGCAGGTGCTGAGGATGACAGATGTGCTGAGTCAAGGAGCTCTTTGCTGCAAGAGAGGGCAGGCACTGTCCTGTGGCTTGTGGCTGACAGCTCATTCCACTGTCACGAAACCTTTGGCTTCTCTCAGATGGGGGTCTCAGTGTGCCTTCTCCTCTAATTTACCTGAGCAATTGCTATTAGGTGCAATGCTGTGCTTTTCCTTTGGCATAAGGTTCTTATTTGTACCTCTCATGAACGCTTTATAGAATGTGGCTCTGTTCCTTTAAGATCTAGTATTCAATTCATTCTAATTCAGCAAATATTTAAGAGGCTGGGGTGCTGGGATTACATCTGTGAAGAAGACAGATATGGCATATGTTCTTTGACATTATATTGAAAATTCCTCTCATGTTCTTCTGGGGCTTTTAAAAAATTTCCTTTTTATATTTCCATCATTGATTCATCTGGAATTAATTGTGATATGAGGAATGAAACAAGGATACGATTTTATTATTTCTAGATGACTACCTTGTTGTTTGTTTGTCTTTTAATTCCAGTGTAGTTAATAGACAGTGTCATATTAGTTTCAGGTGTACACTGTACTGATTCAGCAATTGTGTGCATAGTCACCCCTCATCATGGTTAGTGTACTCTCAGTCCCCTTCATCTGTTTTGCCCACTCCCTCCCCTCTGGTAACCATTAGTTTGTTCTCGGTAGTTAAGAGTCTGTTTTTCAATTTGTCTCTTTATTTTTACTTTGTTCTTTTGTTTTGCTTCTGAAATTCCACATGTAGATGAAATCATAGGATATTTGTCTTTCTCTAATTGACTTATTTTGCTTAGTATTATGGTCTCTAGATCCATCCATGTTGTGGCATATGGCAGGTTTCATTCTTTTTATGGCTGAATAATATTCCATTATATATTTTATATCTTCTTTTTCCATACATCTGTTGATGACATTTGGGTACTCTCATAATTTGGCTTTATAAACAATGCTGCAATAAACATAAATATAAATATTTATGTTTATTTTATTTATGTAATATAAATAAGCATAAATAAATATAATAATAAAAATAGGGATGCATATATCCTTTTAAATGTGTGTTTGTATTTTTTGGGTGAATACTCAGTGGTGGGATTTCTAGATCGTATGGTAGATCCATTTCTAATTTTGGGGGGCATCTCCATACTGTTTTCCATGGTGGCTGCATCATTGACATTCCCAACAGTTCATGAGGGTTCCTTTTCTCCATATCCCCCACAAAACTTGTTTCTTGTGTTTTTTATTTTAGCCATTCTGACAGGCGTGAGATGATACTGCTTTGTGGTTTTGATAGCATTTCCCTGACAATGAGTGATGTTGAGCATCTTTTCATGTGTCTTTTGGCCATCTGTGTGTTTTCTTTGAAGAAATGTCTGTTCATGTCTTCTGCCCAGTTTTTAATTGGATTATTTGGTGATTTCTGGTGTCAAGTTGTGTAAATTCTTTCTATATTTTGGATACTAACCCTTTATCAGATATGTCATTTGCAAGTATCTTTTCCCATTTTGTGGGTTACTTTTTAATTTTATTGATCGTTTCCTTTGCTGTGCAGAATCTTTTTATTTTGATACAGTCCCCATGTTTTATTTTTGCTTTTATTTCCTTTGCCTCAGGAGACTTATTTAGAAAGATGTTACTATGCCAATGCCCATTTATTTTTTGAATAAGCCATCTCTTTCCCTCCTTTGACAGTAGTGCCTTTGCTATGTAGAATTCCTCCCTTGTATTATGATGGTATTTCATTCTAAGTGGAAAATCTTCTTACTGTTATTTCAATGGCAAAAGATTATGTGGTGATCTGAGTCTCAAGACAAAAACTTTATGTTAAGGGATGCCTGGGTGGCTCAGTTGGTTAAGCAGCTGCCTTTGGCCCAGGTCATGATCCCAGCGTCCTAGAATCGAGTCCCACATCAGGGTCCTTGCTCAGCAGGGAGCCTGCTTCTCCCTCTGCCTCTGCCTGCCACTCTGTCTGCCTGTGCTCACTCGCTCTCTCTCCCTCTCTCTGTGACAAATAAATGAAATCTTAAAAACAACAACAACAACAAAAAAAAACTTTATGTTAAAACCACCCCACACCTTATTGAAATTAATATGACAACTTCAATAATTAGTACTTAGCTATTATTATGTGATATAACAAAGCCAGGTTTCATTAATTAATTTCTCTATAATCGGGCTGTATACCATTAGTCATTCATCTCTTTCATAACTGTTGAATGCTGTTATAATCTTAAAATAATCTTCACAGACAAAACATTCCCATGATTCTCAGTATTTAAGTAATTGAATTTTTTTTATTTTTTTAAATTTATTTACTTGATAGACAGATATCACAAGTAGGCAGAGAAGCAGGCAGAGAGAGGAGGAAGCAGGCTCCCCGCTGAGCAGAGAGCCCGATGTGGGGCTCGATCCCAGGACCCTGAGGTCAAGACCTGAGCCGAAGGCAGAGGCTTAACCCACTGAGCCACCCAGGCGCCCCCTAAGTAATTGAAATTTTTAAGTAAAAAAAATCAGTGAAGTCTATGTAAATGAAGAGGTTATAACTACGATGTACTGGAGTATTTTAGGGGAAAACCGAGTAGAATATGTACCAAGTATATAACTCCAAAAAGTCTGCCTGTCGGCTCCAACTTCATAGTATTCTGTTGCTCAGAGGGAATCCTAATTGCTTGTAAACACGAGGGAAGTCTCATAAGCCAAAGTAGGGGTACTGAATGAAATTCTTCATAATTTGAACTCTTACCACAAGATGCGGCTGTACTATATTCAGTGTGCATTTGTGTATACTTCTGTAGAAGCTTTATTATCTGTCTGCTTATTTATGTGCCAGTATCATACCCTTCTACTTATTGTAACTTGATTATATGCTTTATTGCCAGATAGAGGTAATCTTCTCTCAATACTTTTCTTTTTCCAGAATTTCTGTTTTATTTCTCTATGTTTAGTTTTCCAGGTAAACTTTAGAGACACCACTGTTTAGCTATTAAAAATATCTTCTGATATTTTATTGAAATTTCTTGATATCTAGAATTACTTTCTAGTGAATTAATTTCTTTTTGATATTGAATCTGCTGAGACAAAAACAAGTTATGTTCTTTCATTTACTTATATTTCCTTTTTGGTACAGAATTTAAAAACTTCATACAATATAATCTTGCCTATTTCTTGTTAAGTTTATTTCTAGGTCTTTATTCTTTTAGCTGCTGCTTAAACAAGATCTTTTCTAACTGGTTATTATTTTGTATACAGGTGACTATTAACTTTTTGTTTATTAATTTTGTATCAAGTTAGGTGAATTATACTATTGCTTGTTATAAATTTTCAGTAGATTTTCCTAAGCTTCCCAGTTATATAATTATATAATTTTTTTTCATTGATTTATCACATTTAGGGATTAGCACAGGTAGAAAGTGTGTGTTAAGAAAATTTCTTTTTATTAAGAGAGGATTGGGGAAGGAGACAAACCATAGGAGACTCTTAATTTCAGGAAACAAACTGAAGGTTGCTCGGGGGAGAGATGGGGGTGGCTGGGTCATGGACATTGGGCAGGGTATGTGCTATGGTGAGTGCTGTAGGACTGATGATTCACCAGCCTGTACCCCTGAAGCAAACAATACATTATATGTTTTAAAAAAAAGTGGATTTGGGGTCCTATCAATTGCCATCTTTTTATCAGTGGAGATAATGATATGATTTTTTCTCTTTTGACTTGTTAAGAATTATTAATATGATTTGTATCAAGAGATATAGAATGTTGAACATTCTTACATTCTTTGAGTTAGGTGGTTTATTCTTTCAGTGGGTTTTGTATTCTATTTACTGATGTTTTATATAGGATTATTGCACTGATATTTCATAAGTAGATTTTGGTGTGTGTCATCATTTGCCATCAATATTATACTAGCTTCTTAAGAAGAAGAATCTGAAATAGTTTAGAGTACTGTAATTACATATATAAAAGATTGATACAATCACTCCTGAAACACCTAGACACTTAATGTTTCTGTAATTTAATGTTTGCTGTCAAAAATTTTTTTCATTTATCTCCCTGTTTGCTGTTCATTTAAATTCAACTTGTAGGTTTTTGTTTCAAGGAAAAGTAGCTTTTCTTCTTTGGTTTTGCACATTTGGATTTTTTTCCTCTGGTTGCCACTATATTTATGTGACAGTTATCTGATGTGGCGGACTGCTGGTCGCTCATTCAAGTCTATTATTTCTTGTCCTTGGGCACACAACTTACTTCCTTTCCCAGCCTGCCTTGAAGTTAGGTGTGCCATGTGTCTGGGTTCTAGACAAAGGAATATGAATGAAACGGATGTTGTACCAACTTTAGGCTTAGCTTTTGTGAAAATTTTCCACATGACTGCTGTGAACCAGGTATTGTTCTGGGGAGTTGGGCTAGGGAAGTCCAGAAAGACCAGCTTTCTGCTCCTTGAGGTTTATAGTGAGCTTGAGGGAACATGATGTGAAGAGAAGGAAAATCTGGGCAGAAGACCCTAGTATGATTGAAACCCAGACATGTGAACTGTAGGCAGAATAGGAGGGAGCATATGGAGTGGTGTAACCAGAATGTAAATGGCATGAGAGGTGCCTGGGTGGCTGAGTGAGTTAAAGCCTCTGCCTTCGGCTCAGGTCATGATCCCAAGGTCCTGGGATCGAGCCCTGCATCGGGCTCTCTGCTCAGTGGGGAGCCTGCTTCCCCCCCTTCTCTCTGCCTGCCTCTCTGCCTACTTGTGGTTTCTGTCTGTCAAATAAATAAATAAATAAGTAAAAGTCTTAAAAAAAAATTTTTTTTTAAATGGCATGAGAGGTGACGGGGTGGGTGCTGAGAAGTGAAGCTGGTGAGGCGGGCAAGGACCAGACGGCACCAGACCAGGCTAAGGGGTTGAGAGTAACAGGGAAGTCCTATTTCCAGGTGTGCAATGTCAGTCACATCACACTGCTAGCAACCCAGAGAGTGGGCTGGACTAGTGCTGCCCAGGAACTTGGAAGGCCACTCAGCAAGTGTCCTGGAAAGAGATGCTCAGGGTAGGAGGGCAGGGTATAATCAATACAGTCAGTAAACTTCTGTTACTGACCAGATGTGGGGGATAAAAGAAGAGGGGGTTGAGAGTGAGTGCCACGTTCTTAGTGTAGATGGACAGTGATGCTGTCTACTTGGACAGGTATACAGGACAGAGAGCAGGTTTTGTCCACATTCTATTCTACAGGATTGGAAACATTTTCATTTGCTCAGTATCTATCAGTTAGATACTAATATTATCTACATCTATAATATTATTATATAATGTATTATCTATATCTATATTATCTAAAATTCAGGGGGAAAAGCTTGATGACATCTTTAGTTAGTATTGGGCTTTTTCACCATAAATGGTCAGTTCATATGAATTTTTTTTTAAAAGATTTTATTTATTTATTTGTCAGAGAGAGAGAGAGAGAGCAAACGAGCACAGGCAGACAGAGAGGCAGGCAGAGGGAGAAGCAGACTCCCTGCTGAGCAAGGAGCCCGATGTGGGACTCGATCCCAGGACGCTGGGATCATGACCTGAGCCGAAGGCAGCTGCTTAACCAACTGAGCCACCCAGGCATCCCAGTTCATATGAATTTTTTTTGATATTTTTTCTCTTGCCCTTCAAGCAAAATTGTGTCTATTTATTAAGAAAAAATTTTCATAATATTGTTAGACTTTGCCTTAGTGAGGTTTCATGCTTCTCTTCACAAATTTTTGCTTTATTTATCTGCAGGCAGAATTGAATAAGCATGATTTGTAAGTGGATAGTTTATTCACAGATTTCTTTAGAATTTAAAGAAGGTGTCAGAGTTGCCAATAGAAGTGTTTTCTGTCTTCTATTAATGTCTTTTCACACTTTTTACTACAGGCTGTTATCATTCTTACAGGAAGTGAATAGTTAGGAAGTCTCACGACTCAGCATAACAGTAATTGGTGTTTCAGAAAGGTATCTGTCAGAGGTAAATTAGGACACATGTCTGAATGATATTTTATATTCATAACTTTTAGTGAAACAAGTTTTAAGGTATAGGAAAACTTTATGTGAAGGCTCCTTGGATTTGACTTGTAGATTAATGATGGGGATATTTATCTATTTTCTTATCATTAGGTTCAAAAACATACAAAGCTATGAGGAGAGTAGATTGCTTCTTATATACTTTCCATTTCTCACCTTCTCTTACTACCTGTAAAAATTCACATTCATTTAAAATTAACCCCAAACGTGACAACTGAAATATTAGAAGCAATTCACAATGCTAAAATTGCATAATATAAAACCTTTCATCAGCTGACACTTTGATGCAATAAGCTTTTTTGTTTGTGTGTCTCATGTTAAAAAATATGTGGAATGTTATTTTCTACCACGGTTTGTTTTTAAATGTAATTGTGCTTTACCTATTTTGGAAATACATGAAGTTATTAAAATACTTTTAATTTCATTTAGAATTTTACGTATTTTTTAACTCCTCACAGTTCTTGAGTTTAGAGATTTACTATATTATCCACAAGCCAGCACTTATTGTGCCTTTCATTTGATAAGCATAGCTATTTTTTTTTTTTGAGGATTCCTCAAACTAAATGTTTACTTTTCATAGCATAGTTCCATAATTCCTAGGTAATCCTTCATGTGTGCTAGGCAAAATAAATCTTCAATTTCAGTAAAACATGATTCTGATTTTGGTTGGTGGCATTCTTTCCTTGCCAGATTTTTTTCATATTTAGGTCTATGATTTTTTTTCCAGAACACCATCTGTCTATTCTTTTATCTTCTTTGAAACTGCCAGCATTTCTTAGGCGAATGTGTAGGGAAGTGAGGCATATTCCAGAAAAAGAATGTGTGTTCTAAGATATTTAAACCAAACTACATGGCTAAGGATATCAAAAGCTGATCTAATACTCGACAATAACATCAAAGCAAATTTCCCTTTGCTTATTGTCCATGTCATTTCTCTATATTTTTTTCTGGGTGCTTACTTTAAAAAACCTACAGTTTTGAGTTGTAGACTTATTAAGAAATAATACAGATAGATCCTGACCATGTTTAATCCCTTTTCCCTCCAGTGGTAACATCTTGCTAAACTGTAGTATAATATCACAACCAGGGTATTGACATTAATACTGTACATGAATCTTATTCAGATTTCCATGATTTTAAATGTACTCATTTATGTGTGTTATATATTTTTGGTTCTATACAATTTTAGCACTTGTAGGCTTCTGTATCTGCCACTCTTGTTGAGATCCAGACCATTTCTGTCACCACAAAGATCTTTCTTCTTCCCTCTTATAATGACACTTCCCTTTCTTCTATCTTGTAACATTTTGTGATTTCCAAAGTGTTGTGTAAGTGGAACCATACAACATGTAAATGACATTTTTTCCTCAGGCACCCCAGTCCCCTGGAGATTCATCCAAATTGTTACATGTGTCAATAATTCATTCTTTTTTATTGTTGAGTAGTGTTCCATGGTGTTAATATCCCACAGATTGTTCATCCATTCGTCCACTGAAAGACACAAAGGTTGTTTCCAGTTTAGGGCGATTACAAATGAAACTGCTGTAAGCATTTGCATACAGGTTTTTTATCTCAACATAATTTTCTCTATGATAAATGCCCAAGAGTGCAATTGCTGGGTCGTATAGTGATTGAATATTTAGTTTTAGAACAAACTTCACCAGCAATGGATGAATGCTCCAGTTTTTCTGCATTTTGCCAGTGTTTGATGGTGTTACTAATTTTTATTTTAGCCATTCACATAGGTATACTAGTGATTTGTGTCTACCTGCTTTTTGTATCACTGCTTTTCTGTACTTTTTTTTCCATTGATTTTTACTCTTATCTTTATTATTTCTTTTGTCCTGCTTGGTTTGGGTTTACTTTACTCTTCTTTTACTAGTTTCTTAAGGTAGGAATTTGTTATTGATTTGTGATCTTTCTTTTGTTCTAATGAAAGTATGCACATAAATTTCCCTTTCAACACAGCTTTGGCTGCATCTCAAATATTTTGATCTAGTGTTTTTATTTGTATTCAGTTTTACATATTTTTACAATTTTATTTTGGGATTTCTTTTCTGATCCATGGATTATTTAGAAGTGTGTTAGTTTCCAAGTGTTTAGAGATTTTCCTCATGTCTTCCTGCTTTTGATTTCTAGTTTGCTTCCATTATGGTTAGAAAACTTTATATGAATTTGGTGTTTTTTAATTAGTTGTGGTTCATCTTATGAATGAGGACATGATCTACTTGGAAAAAGACATATGTATTCTAGTGTTGTTCGTGAAGTGTTCTCTATATGTCAGTTAGATCCTGTTGGTTAATTGCATTGTTCAGTTCTATATCCTTCCTGATTTTCTCTGTAGTAGTACTACTATTTGTTGTCTTTATCTGACATAATATACATTTGCTTCTTTATTTATTCACCTGTTCTTCTGCCCCTCTAGAATGCCAGCTTTATGAGGGCAGAAATTTGTGTCTGTTTCATTTCCATCTGTATATTCAGCAAGCAGTATATTGGATGCAGTATACTATACTGTAGTAAAAAAGAATTAAGACATACTACATCTTTGAGGAACTGTCTAGCAGTCATCTTGGTTTTAGTGTTTGGAACAAACACTAGCTTGAGTAGGTGCTTTAGTGATGTCTATGGAATGAATAGATGCATTTCCTGGCTGATCCATTCCCACATGCTGGGAGGCCTGTCAGATATGTTGTTTCTCCAAATAGCCCAGATTTGACTTGGCCCCTGCAAGGCGGGTGTCTTTGCTTGGTAAGCTCTCTGGAGAAGTGGACATGGCAGGTGGCTTCCACGGAAGGTAGCAGCTGACACTTGAGATCTGTCTTTTCCTTTGCTTTGTAAAGTTTTCATGGCACAGCTGAGAACATTCACAGAATTTTGCCCAGTGTTGTCTAATTACATTTTAGAACTTTGTTCAATATTGTGGAATTACATTTTAGAGCTTCACCATCTCATTATACAACAATTTGGGTGGTTGTGGGTGAAGATTGTGGATGATGATTCTGGCCGTTTTGTGTGTCTGTAACTCTTCAGTGTGGGCTGGAGAAAGCTTTCAGGGAGTTTAAGGAGCAATGGGTTTTCCCACCTACAAACAAAATATTTTACTTTTGTAGAATGTCAGGATGGTATTGAAGGTCAGCAATGGATAGAAATCAGGCCCTCAAACCAGACAAATTAAGTTCAAATTCCAGCCCTCCTACTCAATAGTTGTGCAACCATGAGTTAGATAATATTTTTACCTCACTTTCTGCCTCTCTAAAGTGGGGATAGAAACTTCTTAAACCATATGAAGTATCCATTGGATATTTTATAAGTAACATTTCCACTTGTGCTCATCTTTTTGTAGGGCATAAGGGCTGCGGTTTAATTTTCCAGAACTTGGAAATGAAAAAAAGAAAGATTTCCCCGTTAGGCAACTAAAATATTAATGCATAATGAACCAGGACAAACATACGTAATTCTTTATTAAAGATTTCTCCTAGGAACTGTACCCTGATTGAAGGCTAAGTTGCCCAAAGAGGTCATTAAAATTTTGAGTTATAGAACACCCTTTGTTTTGACTGCAGGATTATGAATCAACAGTCTGATTACAGTTTATTTTCCTTTATGGCATGCTATGAGAATGGTGCACTGGCTAGAAGATCAAATGAGTCTGATCCCCTTGGGAATTTTATTTCTTATTTAAAAATAATGATGATTGCTTTTAGTCTTGTAAGCTTTGTGATTGTGTTATACTCTTGATGTGCAGACAGAATTAGGTTTCTGGGTCTTTAAGGCCATGGCCTAGGCCATTGACCAATGCAGTTTGCTTGGGAAATCTGCTATGGGAGGCCTCTGGTCAGGTAACATACAAATTTAACACATAATTTCCAGCTCATCACTGGTTCTTACTGTCTTCCTTGAAACATGAAACCATGTGAGTACTAAAAGTAACTAATTTTAAAAAACTAAAATATATTTTTTTAATTTTTAATTTTTTTAATTTTTAATTTTTTTATGTAAACATATAATGTAACCCCACCACCCTCTCCCAACACCCCTCCCCCCACCCCCCTCAGTTTGTTTTATGACATTAGGGTCTCTTTTGGTTTGTCTCCCTCCGGAGAATAAATGAAACAAAAACAAAAAGATTTTGATCTGGAAGTGACCTCATATTCTCTTTTATATTTGCTAATGAAAATACTGTAAAGTCTGAAAGAATACTAAGAAACTGACCAGTGTTACCTTTTCCACTTAATTCAGAAATCCTTTTTACTATCTCTAGCAGGTTATCATTGGGCCTCTGCCTGACACTCATTATCTCATGAAGCAGGCTCTTTACTTAAAAAGTATGTTAACTTTATATATTGTGAAATATGCAGATCTGAAGATACACTTAGGTGAGTTTGACATTTCAATTAGTCAGCGCAAGAGCATATGCCTGTGTAACCTCCACTACAAACAAAATATAAAACATTATCTATTTTTTAAACAGATGTGATTATTAGAATATTACTTCATATTAGAATATTACTTCATTTGGGGCTTCTGCATGCTGGCTTTATTTCTCTCCTCTGAAGCCTATATGTATAATCAGCCCAATTTCTCTTTTTTTTGACTATCCTTCAGATATTTGAGAATTGAATATGAAGTTATACACTCTTCAGAATGTAAAAAGTATTACATGTCCCACCATGATTCCAGAACATAAGTCAACCTTTTATTTAGGCATTCTGGTGAAGTGGAACCTACTGCTTTCCATGTATTAATTGTGTGATGCTGGAAGAAGTTTCTGTGCTTCCATAAACTGCAGTGTAAAATGAGGACAATGCCTACCCTGTGGGATTGTTGAAGAAAAAAAAAAGATATAATGTATTTAAAATGCCTAACATATTTCCTGGCCCTTAGTGAGGTATATATACAGTAGAAAGTGACAGATATTATTTTAGGCAAAGTAGATTTGAGTATTCTTGAAAAATCCTTGGATATAACTTCTTCAAAATTCTATCTCCTTTTTTTGACAGGGATTAAGGAGTATAATATAGTGAAAGAAGACTGGATTTAGAATCAGATTATCTGGGTTTTAATCCTGGCTCATATATTTATTAGCCTGTGACCCTTAACAAAACACTTAATCTTCCTGGTGCATTCTCGCATATCTAAAGAAGGGATAATAATACTGCCTAACTTACATCTTAATGTTGAGCTCTTAAAGATTAAAATACGTTGTGAGTTAAAGTTCTTTTTAAGCTGCAATTTTCTATAATAAGTAGAAAGAATAAATTGATGGCGCTCATCGGGAGGCAAGATAGTAAAGGTCACCCTAGAAGTACTTCAGGCTGACTATGCGACCTCTGCCTTTGTGGAATTTCAGCTACAGCTCACATGGTGACGGCATCCAGAGTGCAAGTTATAAGCAGGTGACTGGTACCCAAGTGTTCCTCGTGAAAAACAGAACATTCGTCTGCTCATGAAACTCAGAGGGGGAGGATGTCTACACTGTGGATGAATGAATGAACTTGGTTATCTGGGATATACATCTGCTGGATGAGAGCTCTGGCTGCATTCACAGACTTCCCATTGATGATTATTTGCTCTGGTTGAACCTACCCACCCACTCCCCTTTTGGGCTGTCACCTATTAATAGGAATTCCAGTCACTACTCATTTTTCTCTCTGAACTCAAAATGGGTTTCAGATGCCTGGTAATCTCTCTCATGTGCTCAGAATATCTTCACTAATTTATAGGTACAAAGGATGCAACATTAATTATCATTAATGCTCAAGTAACAGTGGCCCTAAGTGTCCTCCTTGAATGCAGCATCCCAGTTTTTCTCAGCATTTCATTCCCCTCCTATCCCAATTCTTCCCCTGCTATTTGTGGGAAAGTCTCAGTACTAATAATGTGATAAGGAACAAGAAAATTTGCTCTCACCACATCCATTCACTATTGTCCTAGATGTTCTAAATAGTGCAATAAGATAAGAAAATGAAATAAGAGCTGTCCAGATTGGAAAAAAACAAAAAAACACAACTGTTTTTATTTGCAGAGGGCACAATTATCTATGCAGAAAATCCAATTAAATCTTCAAAAAATCTTCTGGAAGTGATGAAAAAGGTCATCAAGGTTGCAGGATATGAGATGAATATATAAAAATCAAGTATATTTCTTCATATTGGCAATGACATATCCTACATGCTAATCATAAAGGAAAAATGAATAAATTGAACTTTATTAAAATTGAGATATTCTGTTTGTGAAAAGTGCCACTAAAAGAATGTAAATAGGGACACCTGGGTGGCTCAGTTGGTTAAGCGGCTGCCTTCGGCTCAGGTCATGATCCCTGTGTCCTGGGATCAAGTCCCACATCGGGCTCCTTGCTCGGCAGGGAGCCTGCTTCTCCCTCTGCCTCTGCCTACCACTCTGTCTGCCTGTGCTTGCTCTCTCTCTCTCTGACAAATAAAAAAAAAAATTAAAAAAAAAGAATGTAAATAAATACAACCTATGGGGTGGCAGAATATTTTCTCTGTGCACATATCTGATAAAAACTCCTATCTAGAATATATGAGGAGCTTATATTTAAAAAAAAAAACAACAACAACCAGGAGATTTAATAGTTAAAAACAAACTCAAACAAAAACTTTCCAGTGGCCAAGAAGCATATGAAAAGATGCCAAACTGAATTTGTCATCTGGAAAATACAAAATAAAACTACTACCTATGCAACTACCAGGATGATAAGATGAAAAAGATGGTAAAACAGTGAGAGTTGGGGAGGATATAAAAAAAAATTGGAACTCTCATATTCTGCTGCTAGGAGTAAAAATTAGTATTTGTTTGAAAAAAAATGAAATGATGCATATTCTGACCCAGAGATATCTAACGGAGTTGAATGCTTTTTGTCTACCAAAATGTGCGAAATGTACAAGATTGTTCATAGCAGCACTATTTAAAGAGTCAAAACCTGGAAACTACTCAAATATAATCACAAATTCATTTCCACTGTATAACAGTGGAAATGAAGTTCATTACATGTAGTGTGCTCAGGCTCACAAACATATTTAGTAAAAAAAGCTGACTCAAATAGACGGCTACTTGCATTTAAAAAAAAAAAAATGCAGGTTCAGTTGGGGAGGGAGATGAACCACGACAAATTATGGACCTTGGGAAACAAACTAAGGGTTTCAGAGGGGAGGGGGATGGAAGGATGGGGTAACAGGGTGATGGATATTAAGGAGGTCACGTGTTGTGATGAGCACTGGGTGTTACACGCAACTAATGAATCATTGAATACTACATCTAAAACTAATGATACAGTATGCAGTGACTAACTGAACATAATTTTAAAAAAATGTAGGCTCAGGTGTGCCTGGGTGGCTCAGTTGGTTAAGGGTCCAACTCTTGATTTTGGCTCAGGTCATGATCTCAGGGTTCTGAGATCAAGGCCCACGTCAGGCTTTGTGTTCAGTGAGGAGTCTACTTCTCCCTGTCCCTCTGCTCCTCCTCATAATTGCTCTTTCACAGGTTCTTTCTCTATAAAATGAAATGAAATGAAATGAAATATTGTTAAATGCAGGTTCAGAAAGGAAAAATTACAGTGGTAGATGTCAAAAGCACAATTAGCCTTGGAGAAGTTGCAGTGGGTTGATTAGTTCAAATTCTGGTTAGTTCTGTTTGTGAAAATTCATCCACATATGATATGTACACTTTTATATATGCATGCCGTATTTCAAAAAAAGTTTTTTAAGAAAAGGGGGGTGAGGTGTATTCCTAGACAAAACAAAATAGTTGTTTTTTGTTTTTGTTTTTTTGCCAGCTGACCTCAAGTAAAAGAAATCCTTAAATGAGTTCATCATGCAGAAGAACAATATCCTTGGTGGAAACATAAAAATGCAGGAGAGAATGAAGTATAACAATGCAAGCTATAAGGACTGGGAAAAAAAAAGAAAATTCTTTTCATAGATGATATAATTGAGAATCTATGGACAAACTCATAAAATTCATAGGCAGTTTTAGAAAGATCATTCAAAATAAGGCCAATATACAAAAATCAGTTTTATTCTATGGATATGTAACCGACATTTATTTATTTTTTTTCTTGATATATATATATTTTTTTAATTTAAGCTTTTTTTAAATTTAAACATATAATGTAACCCCCCCCACCCTCTCCCAACCCCTCTCCCCTCCTCAGTTTGTTTTATGACATTAAGAGTCTCTTTTGGTTTGTCTCCCTCCCGATCCCATCTTGTTTCATTTTTCCTTTTCCTACCACCTTAACCCCCACCCCCATAGCATCTCCACTTCCTCATATCAGGGAGATCATGTGATAGTTGTCTTTCTCCAGTTGACTTATTTCGCTAAGCATAATACGCTCTAGTTCCATCCATGTCATCGCAAATTGTAACCGACATTTAAAATGTGAAGTTTAAAAATAATAAAATTTAAAATAGTGTCAATAACAGCAAATGCCTAGGACATAGAAAAAATGCACAACATGGTTCAGAGAAATTTAGGAAGAACTAAATACATGGAAGAGTATACCTTGTTCACAGAGTGGAATACTCCATGTTGCAATGATTTTAATCTTCCTAAATTGAGCTATAAATCCAACTCAATCACTATGAAAGTCCCAGTAAATTATGTTTTTGTTTTATTCTGAAACTGACAAGTTGAATCTAAAAGTTACGTGGAAATGCAAAGGGCCAAGAATAACAAGAAAATCTTGAAGAAGTTGAACAAAGTTGGAAAACTTATGCTATCCCATATCAAAACTTATTTATAGTAATTAAGACAGTATGGTATTAGCCAAGAGACAGAGAAATAAATCAATGAGATAGAAAAGGAGTGCAGAAATAGATCTAGTCTTACTTGTTCACTCAATTTATGACAAACGTTATACCTTAGTCCTTCATGGAAAAGATGACTTACCAACAAATGGTACCTGACTAATTGGGAAGCTGTACAGGAAAAAACAAATCTTCACCCCTTACTTCATACCAAGCTAAACGTCAACTTAAGATGGATTGTATGTAGAAATATAAAAGCCCTAACAGTAAAATGTTTAAAAGAAAACATGATGGTACATCTTCATGTCCTTCTGATATATATGTGTTTGTTTGTTTATTTATTTATTTACTTATTTAAGGTTTTATTTATTCGTTTGAGAGAAGGAGAGACAGAGCACAAGCAGGGGAAGAGGTAGAGGGAGAGGGAG
>ML106408.1:0-40920 GCA_003697995.1 Taxidea taxus jeffersonii
GAGGGGTTGGGAGAGGGTGGTGGGGTTACATTATATGTTTAAATAAAAATAAAAATTAAACAAATATGGGCAAACTTTGGAATAAGGCAGCTCTTCACAACCCAGGCAAATCTTGAGGGAACGGACAACATTCTCAAAAGTTAGGGCACAAAGTCCTTTCTTGAAGAGGGTTTAGGTGGCACATCTTCACGTATACCACAAGTTATTTTATGTTGTCCAAGAAAAAGGAGAATAACCAGGTCTTCTGGAAGGTTGAAGAACTAGGGCAACTCTGGACTAAGAAGAAGTAGCATTTTGTAGATTTTGTTTCTGCAACTCTTTAACTTTATTGACCTTCCAATCTCTAATCCTTTTGTCTTCCAACTCCAGTTCCCAAAAAGATAATTTAATTGTCACAGATCTGATCAGATAATCAACCCTGGCCCAGTCCTTTACAGTCAAGCTCCTGCAATGTGAACACAGCTTCCAGGGAACTCTAAGTAGATAAGCGGGAGTGTTGGTGGTGAATTAGTTCTTAGGAAAGAGCGAATGGCTCATGGATGGTGAAGACACCTCAAAAGGCAATCATGTAATCAGTAGCCATTACAAGTATTCTGTGATTAAATCTCTTAAGGATCATTTCTGTCTGGGAACTAGAATCAATCAATGCCCTTGGATTTTTGCTGAAAAGAAAATATTTGCAAAACTTGCTCTTGCCCAAGCTTGTCAAATGTGTTGATAATATCTCTCACCCAACAGTATCGAGCATGGTTAGTTTTCAATTTCTGTTAACCAGTAGATATTTCCTCGTATAGATTCAAGTAGAACATGCTAAGATTCCAGGCATGACAATGCATTTCTATGGTGAATCACTGAGAGCAGCCTCTAGGAAACAAGGTGTCCATGATGAAGGTATCTAAGTAAGGTTGGAGAGCGGGAGAGAATATAAATTATGAACTTAGAGTATTATATTGTTTCATTATTTCTTCAGACATTCATTACAGAAATATAAGATGTGATTACTCCAAAAACAAAGGAAAAGCTACAAGTCTTCTTAGAGATACTCAGTTTCCAGTATGTTTTATGTAAGAAAAGGCTACAGTTACATGAAAAATTTCCTGCCCTACCAGGATAAAGACAAGAGGCTGTTTGGCAGAAATAGAAAAGAGAAAAGGTTAAGTAGTCCTTGAAGTCTGAGTCTGTACTGGTAGCTTATGTTGAATAGAAATCACTGATTTTTATTAAAGAAAAAAAAAACATGGATACTTCACTTTCTAGTGTTAAAGCTATGCTTTCCCATGAAAGTTCAGATGGCAAAAATACAGCAATTATTTACTTCTCCAAAATGACATCATTTGTAGAATGAGAAAACACAAAAAGCCCATCCATCTGTCAAGAAGTATCACCTCTAGATAGTAATGTAGTCTAAATACAATTATGGCCCCTTCATTATAAAAGAACTAGAATTGGGGACGCCTGGGTGGCTCAGTTGTTTAAGCGGCTGCCTTCGGCTCAGGTCATGATCCCAGCGTCCTGGGATCGAGTCCCACATTGGGCTCCTTGCTCGGCAGGGAGCCTGCTTCTCCCTCTGCCTCTGCCTGCCTCTTTGTCTGCCTGTGTTCTCTCTCTCTCTCTCTCTCTCTAATAAATAAATAAATAAAATCTTAAAAAAAAACAACAACTAGAGTTGAACAAAGTAAAATTTTTAATGCATTGCTAGAGCTAAATAAGAAAACTACCAATTGACCCCAAAAAATAGTTAAACAGAGCCAGTGGTATTCTTTACAATCTTTACAATTCTTTACAAATGGTACAGAGAAGACTATGTCTTTGGACAGCAAAGATGGAAAGATAAATCTGATATTCCTGTCCTAAATCAGGATATAAGGGGGCTAACATGGTTCCATGGTCTTAATAGCTGGGACTGGCAGGGTTCACCATCAACATAAGCCCAGCTTTCTACAAGACAACTGGTCACTTGGCCATACCAGTAAGTGACAAAGGCACTTTAACTTTTATTTCTCGTCTTTTCTGCACCCAGAGGAATAAAAGCAAACTTTATGGCTATCACTTTACAAAGCTTCAGGAAAAAAAGGCAGAGTGCAAATACAGTGAGTGTAAGCAATGAAGTACCTATGATGGGAGGGTGGCTTATATTTCTTAAGAGCAAGAAAGAGTTAAGAAAGTAAGAGAGAATGTGAATTCTAAGTTTTAATCATTTCAACCTCTCCCCATTTTGCCACCATCTCTATGATATAGTAGCTGCTTTCTGCAGTTGACACACCCTTATGACACCTTATTATTCCATTTTTATCTTTTCAAAATTTCAATACTTAATTACCAATTCTTTATCTTAAATTATCTTAGGTGAAATAACTGGTGTGATTTCTGTCTCCTATCAGGATAGATACATATGTGGAACTCCTTATTTTTTAAACCTACTGTTTTCACCCTTATTCTAGTGTTAGGAAAAGGTGGCCAAGCACCCCAAAGAACAAGTCAACTTGGGAACAGAAATGATAGAGTGGGGAACATAGAAGGAAGAGAATGGAGTTCCAGGTCCTTCTGCTTTCTGGGCTATGAGGTATGAAAGAACAAAATATCATTGACCTCAGCCCTTGCTTTCCCAGAAACCTGAAATAACAATTGCAATCTTGATTTTAATGAGCTCACTACTAAAACTCAGTCAGCAGTTGATATCAAATGTTGAAACTAGAAAAAAAAAATACAAGCTATCACCACTTACATAAAAATTCTGTCTTTTTTAGAGCTGATGTTCCCATTTTCCAACTATTTAAAAATGAGACTGCAGTGAGCAGGAGCAATTGCTTTATATTCAGTGCACTTAGATGAATGTTTGATATAAAGGGAAATTAACTTCATATAGTCTTTTTCTGTGCACCATATTAAGCATGAGATTTTCAGTTCTGCACCATGTAGTAAAATAAATGCACACAGAGAACATTAGGACTGAAGCAATGACTATTCCATTTCTGAGAACTGGTCAGGAAGACGTGACTCCATTCTGCTCTATACAGAGAAAGAGCTATGTGTTTATGGGGAAGAGCTGGTATAGGACAGGGTGTCAATTCAATCTCCCTTGAAAAAGCCCAAGGTATTGAGCTAGTCATTGCTGCACTGTAGTACAAATGCTAGGTAAGGCAGACTGCACACCCAAATAAGAGGTTACAAGGACATTTGACATATTTTCAGAACTTAACTGATGGCATAGCTGGGAGTGTCTCAGGGTAATTCTTGTGCTGAAGTAGGCTTTCCAAGTTGAAGAAAGTTGTTTTTTTTTTTAATTTATTTAAGCTTTATTTAAACATATAATGTAACCCCACCACCCTCTCCCAACCCCTCTTCCCCCCACCCCCCTCAGTTTGTTTTATGACATCAAGAGTCTCTTTTGGTTTGTCTCCCTCCCGATCCCATCTTCTTTCATTTTTAATTTTCCTACCACCTTAACTCCCACCCCCGTTGCATCTCCACTTCCTCATATCAGGGTGATCATGTGACAGTTGTCTTTCTCCAGTTGACTTATTTCGCTAAGCATAATACACTCTAGTTCCATCCATGTCGTCGCAAATGGTAAGATTTCATTTCTTTTGATGACTGCATAGTATTCCATTGTATATATATACCACTTCTTCTTTATCCATTCATCTGTTGATGGACATCTAGGTTCTTTCCATAACTTGGCTATTGTGGACATTGCTGCTATAAACATTCGGGTACACGTGCCCCTTCGGATCACTACGTTTGTATCTTTAGGGTAAATACCCAGTAGTGCAATTGCTGGGTCATAAGGTAGCTCTATTTTCAATTTTTTGAGGAACCTCCATGCTGTTTTCCAGAGTGGTTGCACCAGCTTGCATTCCCACCAACAGTGTAGGAGGGTTCCCCTTTCTCCACATCCTCGCCAGCATCTGTCATTTCCTGACTTGTCAAATTTAGCCATTCTGACTGGTGTGAGGTGGTATCTCATTGTGGTTTTGATTTGTATTTCCCTGATGCCCAGTGATGTGGAGCACTTTTTCATGTGTCTGTTGGCCATCTGGATGTCTTCTTTGCAGAAATGTCTGTTCATGTCCTCTGCCCATTTCTTGATTGGATTATTTGTTCTTTGGGTGTTGAGTTTGCTAAGCTCTTTATAGATTTTGGATACTAGCCCTTTATCTGATATGTGGTTTGCAAATATCTTCTCCCACTGTGTCAGTTGTCTTTTGGTTTTGTTGACTCTTTCCTTTGCTGTGCAAAAGCTTTTGATCTTGATGAAGTCCCAATAGTTCATTTTTTCCCTTGCTTCCCTTGCCTTTGGCATTATTCCTAGGAAGAAGTTGCTGCGGCTGAGGTCGAAGAGGTTGCTGCCTGTGTTCTCCTCAAGGATTTTGATGGATTCCTTTCTCACGTTGAGGTCCTTCATCCATTTTGAGCCTATTTTCGTGTGTGGTGTAAGGAAATGGTCCAATTTCATTTTTCTGCATATGGCTGTCCAATTTTCCAAACACCATTTGTTGAAGAGGCTGTCTTTTTCCCATTGGATGTTCTTTCCTGCTTTGTCGAAGATTAGTTGACCATAGAGTTGAGGGTCTATTTCTGGGCTCTCTATTCTGTTCCATTGATCTATGTGTCTGTTTTTGTGCCAGTACCATACTGTCTTAATGATGACAGCTTTGTAGTAGAGCTTAAAGTCGGGAATTGTGATGCCACCAACTTTGGTTTTCTTTTTCAATATTCCTTTGGATATTCGAGGTCTTTTCTGGTTCTATATAAATTTTAGGATTATTTGTTCCATTTCTTTGAAAAAATTGGATGGGATTTTGATAGGCATTGCATTAAATGTGTAGATAGCTTTAGGTAGCATAGACATTTTCAGAATATTTATTCTTCCAATCCATGAGCATGGAACATTTTTCCATTTCTTTGTGTCTTCCTCAATTTCTTTCATGAGTACTTTATAGTTCTCTGAGTATAGATTCTTTGCCTCTTTGGTTAGGTTTATTCCTAGGTATCTTATGGTTTTGGGTGCCATTGTAAATGGGATTGACTCCTTAATTTCTCTTTCTTCTGTCTTGTTGTTGGTGTAAAGAAATGCAACTGATTTCTGTGCATTGATTTTCATATCCTGACACTTTACTGAATTCCTGTACAAGCTCTAGCAGTTTTGGAGTGGAGCCTTTTGGGTTTTCCACATATAGTATCATATCATCTGCAAAGAATGAGAGTTTGACTTCTTCTTTGTCCCATATCTGTTTCTGATCACTGAGCAAGGGATAAAGTCTCAGGCATTTAGGCCTACTACAGGAAAATCCAGATAGGCTATGTAGGTTCCAAACTCCTTATGATTTGACCAAGGTTTTACCATGTCTATGCCATACTTCAACTTTTCACTCTGACTATTTTTGCTTCCATAAGTTTGGATGCCTAATCAATTCCCAAATGTCAAATTCCATCACAAAGTCCATCTGCTTCTGGGCAATCCAACATGAAGCACTCAGTAGATAACATATAATTCCCTTTTTATTCTTAAACTAAACTGAGTGGTCTTTTGCTTGCAACCAAGAGTGTTAATTAATACATTCAATATTCATATAGTGAATAGCATAGATGATCAGTAGGGATGTGTAAGAACTTTGAGAACATCCAGACTATGTGGATGCTAAAAGATCTTACATTTTTCCCTTAGAACAGGAGATGATTTTTAAATTCAATTGAATTTATACAATCCAGTTGGAATTACATTAGCTTTTCTTTATAATCCCTTAGTCTTTGAAGAACATTTTCATAAAGAATAAAAACTGTTATCTTTATAAACCTTCCATGTAACACAGTTACTGGTTATAGAAAATGCTTAGTAAATGTTTCTTGAATAAATGAATAAAATCTGACTACTATTTTATTTAGTTTGACTGTTTTAACAGAAGAATGTCAACTATACTGATTTTTACTGATAACATTTGTGCCAGCTAACTCACTTCCCTGTTGCCAGCTCTTACCCCCATTCTTTCCATCCTGCCCCTTTCCTCTGATTCATATGTTCACTGTTCTTTTCTCTTATTGTTCCTCTGCCACTCCTAACATCTTTATTGCATTGCAAACACAATCTTCATAACCTCATCTCCTAGTCTTCTTCCTGAATACTCCTCTGCCTTTACCCTCCCCTGGTATGATGTCATGCCTTTTACAGCTCTCTGGCCCTCACCTTGCCTGTCAAGATAGAGGCAACTCTGATATGAAGCAAAGATATTTGTGTTGGTTGATATCATGTGATCTTTATTAATCATAAGACATATCATATCTGTTCAGAGTAACCAAGGCAAAATATTTAGAAAAATTCTAGTATTTGAAATTCTAGCTTTACATGCAAGAGAGTGCTCAGATTGGATGAGTTATATATCAACGTATATCAAATAATTCCAATGATTCAAAGATAATTCTGACAATGAAAGTAATATATAAGCAACTCTATGTATTCTAAGTGTGAAGGATTTTAACAAAGGAAATTAGGCTATCAATCAAGTGAAGAAGAAGAATAAAGGTCAGGAAGTACCAGAGAGTATCTTAGCCCTGAAGCAGAAGACTCTCAACAACTCACCTAGAAGCCATTACAGATATCAAGAATCTCTGAGATATATGGAACCAGAAAAGACCCCAAATAGCCAAGATAATGTTGAGAAATAAAACCAGAGCTGGAGGTATCCCAATTCCAGACTTGAAAATGTATTACAAAGATATAATCATCAAGACATTATAGTACTGGCACAAAAACAAACACAGATCAATGGAGAAAAGTAGATTACCCAGAAATGGACCCTCAACTCTATGGTCAACTAATCTTTGACAAATCGGGAAAAAAAAATATCCAATGGAAAAAGACAGTCTCTTCAACAAATGGCCTTGGGAAAATTGGAGAGCCACATGTGAAAGATTGAAACTAAATCACTTTCTTACATCATACACAAAAATAAATTCACAATGGATGAAAGACCTAAATATGAGACAGGAATACATCAAAATCCTCGAGGAGAACTCAGGAAGCAACCTCTTCAACCTTGGCTACAACAGTTTCTTGCTAGAGAGGTCTTCAGAGGCAAGGGAAACAAAAGAAAAGATGAACTATTAAGGCTTCATCAGGATGAAAACTTTTGCATAGCAAAGGGAACAATCAACAAAACTAAAAGACAACCTATGAAATGGGAGAAGATATTTGCAAATGATATAGTAGATAATGGGCTTGTATCCAAAAATCTATAAAGAACTTATCAAACTGAACAACTCCCAAAAAAGTCCGGTCAAGAAATGGGCAGAAGACATGAACAGATATTTCTCCAAAGAAGACATACAATTGGCTAATGGACACATCAACATCTCTCAGCATCAGGGAAATAGACATCAAAACCACAATGAGGTATCACCTCCCACTAGTCAGAATGGCTAAAATTAACAACTCAAGAAACTACAGATCTTGGTGAGGATGTGGAGAAAGGGAACCCTCTTCCACTGTTGGTGGGAATGCAAACCAGTGCAGCCACTCTGGAAGACAGTACAGAGTTTCCTCAAAAAATTAAAAATAAAACTACCCTACAACCCAGCAATTACACTACTAGGTATTTATCCAAAGGATACAAAAATAGTGACTTGAAGGGGCACATGAACCCCAATGTTTATAGCAGTAATGTCCATAATAGCCAAAATATGGAAAGAGCCCAGCTATCTATCTATAGATGAATAGATAAAGAAGTGGTATATATATGCAATGCAATATTATTCAGCCATCAAAAAGAATGAAACCTTGCCACTTGCAACAACATGGATGGAGCTAGAGGGCATTACGTAAGCAAAATAAGACAGTCAGTGAAAGACAAATATATAATTTCACTCATATGTGGAATTTAAGAAACAAAACAGATGAACATATAGGAGAGGAAGGAAAAATAAGATAAAAAGAGAGGAGGACAACCATAAGAGACTCTTAACTATAGAGAACATACTAAGGATTGCTGGAAGGGAGGTGGGTGGTGGGGTAGGGTAATTGGGTACTAGGGTAATTGGCATTAAGGAAGGCATTTGATGTCATGAACACTGGGTGTTATATTCAATTGACGAATCACTGACTTCTACCTCTAAGACTAATAATACACTATATGTTTACTAAATTGAATTTAAATTTAAAAATTTTAGAAAAAAGAAAGAATCTCTGAGAAATTTGCTACATAGTCTATAAGAGTATTGGGTGGTTTTTAAGGATTAGCTGGAAATCTGCTTTAACCCCAGAAATCTGCCTAGAGAATACTGGCTTCTTCTTTTCTAACACCTTCCAACGCTTACCTAAGTACTTCACATTGGCCAACTGGAACCTATAACAATTAAGGGAAGGGGATTCCAGGAAATGTAGTTTATGGCTCCTCAATTGCAATGCAATGGTGAATTAGAAGTAGCTGGTTGTGATGCCAAGTTGCCCATTGGACACATTTCCCACTTGGCCTCAGGAAAACTGAACACATTTACAAACTAAAAGAGTCATCAACTTCCATAATTCACCCAGGCCAAAAGTTAAAGTTTTATTCCTTCCTTTAGCCAAATTATATAGCAGAAATGGATTTGGGGCCCCAGAGAATAAAATCCACTCAAACAAACATGACACTGCCAGAATCAAACAATTAATGTAGGCAATGTGAGGCCTGAGAAAGAAGCATTTTTTTTTTATCCTAAAATATCCCTGTTTTCTTTTTAGAACCTTATAAAGCCTGTGCCACTCCTCAGTCTTTCCACTATTTCTGAATTGTACTAAAACATTAATTAAATGAATGTAGCAATCAATCCTGGCAGGTTTTTCCCTTGGAGTAGAGTAGAACTTAATTTATTTCTACTTAATTACCTCATTTCTGTCTTGCCATGTTTATTAATAATGAATATCTGTTCCTTCTAAAATGGCATTGATCACCAATTTCCACTGCTGCCAAGGAGATTTGACATGACAAATGTCCAGGGCTGGGCTCAGAGTTATTGTTTAACTTGATATACTTACAGCATAATCAATATGTTAGGCAATCCATAGTGCATATGTATCAAACAAGTCAGCAGTACAGTACAAGAGCAGATTGCTTTTTATTCTCCAGCATGTTCTGCTGAACGTGAAGTTGAACCTAACTTTCATGAACTTGTAAAACTAATGCGTTTAAACTCATTGTGTGATTTCCGCTCTCCCTTTCTTTCTTTAGGTCCTTTTTCCATGCAGTGAGTGCCAAGACTAATTGGCCCATTTTTCAGTTTAAGAGAAATCACACCAATTGATGTTCCTAGGCATCTTTTTAACCATGTTAAATGGTTAGAAACAGGTGAGGTAAAAGGCATTTACTGCTTGCTGTGAGTGAGTGGTGTAAATGGTATTGATCTGCTATGAAGGGCTTGCAATAGCGAGACACTCAGCACGTTATTTAAAGTGTGAATACCTATTTAATGCATTTTTTAAACTTATATCCAAACATTTGTAACACAATTTTACTCTTTTGTTTGGCTTCCCCAAATCCTTCTTTTTTTTTAAAGAGTTTATTTATTTATTTGACAGAGATCGCAAGTAGGCAGAGAGGCAGGCAGAGAGAGAGGAGGAAGCAGGCTCCCTACTGAGCAGAGAGCCAGATGTGAGGCTCCATCCCAGGACCCCGGGATCATGACCTGAGCTGAAGGCAGAGGCTTAACCCACTGAACCACCCAGCTGCCCCCCAAATTCTTCTTTTTTATATTTTGCCACAGGCAGTACCCAGTTCTGGTCTATGATGTTGTTCAGAGTTCATATTTAAAAATTAAAGTGATAAGGAGGAAAAAAATAAAAGGAAAAGGAAAGGCTAATGAACATGCAACTAAATTTATAATTAAGCCATAAAAAGTAAAGCAAACTCAGTTCTTCAAAGTTGATGCCAAAGAGCCTGGTCTAGAAAGAGCTTCTCTTCAGGGAAGACTGTTGCCCTCTGCCTCTTTCCCATTATAGAGTAGAAGTCTCTTTCTTTATGATGATTTGTCTAGAAATCTTCAGAGACACAGCACACAGGTCACGTGGATGTAAATGATAATTATCCCTGCTTGGTAAAAGCTTTAATTGGTTAAGAGAGAAAATTGAGGTAGGGAATCTTTCAGTATATAAGAATATGATTAAGGACAGAGTATAGAAAAGAGGGTCAAGTTGGCTGACCTGAGAAGACAAGACATGAGAGCTGACTTCCCAGCTATTCTGTTCAGTCAGGAGGTAGAATTCAAATGCCACATTCCCACTTATATAAAGATAAACAACTACAGACACTAATATTTTAAGACAAAACTCTCTAACAACATCTAATGAATTTGGGAAACTAAGGCTGCTTTTCTAGTTAAACTATTTCTGAAATAATATAAAGGGTAATTTATCTTGTTGTAAAACATAAAGAATGCAGAGGCAAATTTCTCTTTCCAACTCTTACTCCTCATTTAGTGGAGATGACCTCTACTAATCATTTCATATATAACGTTTTAGTTCTGTTCTAAATCACGTAAATGATACCATTTAATATTTCATTGTGATTTGCTTTTCTTACTTAGGATGTCTTGGAGATTTTTTCCATGTTATACACATCGTTTCTCTAAGGAATTATGTAATGTTTCATAAGATGCACATGACAATTTCAAGTTTCCTTTCTGAATAATGTCTAGCTATTTTCAACACAATTAATGTTTTGGGATATGGATATCTGTACTTATATGAAAGTGTTTCTATGTGAAAGCCTCTTAGAAATAGAACATCTGGGGGTGCCGAGTGGCTCAGTGGGTTAAGCCTCTGCCCTCGGCATGCCTGGGTCATGATCCCAGGGTGCTGGGATCGAGTTCCGCATTGGCTCTCAGCTTGGCGGGGGCGTGCTTCCCTCTCTCTCTCTGCCTGCCTCTCTGCCTACTTGTGATCTCTGTCAAATAAATAAACAAATAAATCTTTAAAAAAAAAAAAGAAATAAAACATCTGGGTAAATGTTTTCATGTATTTAAAAAATTTTTTTTAGTTTTTATTTTTTTATTATTTTTAATTTAAATTCAATTAGCCAAGGTATAGTAATCATTAATTTTTGATATAATGTTCAATTATTCATTAATTGAATATAATACCCAGTGCTCATCAAATCATGTGCCCTCTTTAATTCTCATCACCCAGCTTTTTAAAAGATTTTGTTTATTTATTTGAGAGCGAGAGAGAGAAAGCATGAGAGAGGTGAGGATCGGAGGGAGAAGCAGACTTCCTATGAACCAGGGAGCCCGATGCCCGACTTGAAACAGGAACTCTGGGATCATGACCTGAGCCTAAGGCAGATGCTTAACCAACTGAGGCACCCAGGCATTCTCATGTATTTTAAATTTTGAAAGATGGTGCCAAATTCCTCCAAGTGGATGTTAAACTTCTGCACTACCACAAAAATATTGAGAGTGTTGTTCACACCATTCTCACCAACACAGGATAGTATCAATTTAAAAGACTTTTGCTCATCCAAATGATACAAAATTTGATTGCTATTTTAATTTGTTTTTCTCAACGAGGAAAACTTAATTTTTAAATATGCTTACTGATGTTTAATTTTTAAATATGCTTATTAGTCATTTATGCATCTTTTATCAATAATTTCCTGGTCACACACTTAGCACATTTTTCTGTTTTGTTGGATGTGATTTTCCTAAAGTAAAGGACCATATTTTCCAGGTAACTTTATGAATATTCCACCATCTCTCTACTGATTTGAAATGTTACCTTTATCATATTCTATTTCTAATTTTTCATTTGTTAATTAATCTGTTGTCTATTTCCTAGTAAATTATTATTAAGTATATAAGAATTCTATTGAATTTTTAAATGTTAATTTTATATATATATAATATATATATACAAAAATATATATATTTTATGAAATTATAAAATAATTTCATTATTTTTCAGATGATTCTCTTGGTTTTCTAAGTAGAAAATCAGAGACTAGTTGTTTTCTTTGCAATCTTTTAAACTCAATTATTTTTTCTTACTGCATTGAGGAAGGCTTACAGGACTATATCTGATAGGAGAGATGATAGTGACATCCTTGCCTTTTTCTTGCCTTTTATCGAAATGGCCCTAATATTAGCTCATTAAGTAAGACATTTACTGTAGCAGTTAATCTGGCCAAGGACCTTTCTTTTCATTCCTAGAAGGATGTTATTTGCTTATTATCTGAAATGCATATTAATTATTATTTGATGTTCTTCATCATTTACTGAGATAATCACCAAGATTTTCTTCTTTAAAAGGTTAATGTGAATTGTGGTGAAAAAAACAAAAACAAAAACTTTTCTAATCCTGAAATGTCTTTATAGGATTCATAACTTGGTAATAATTCATTATGTTTTATTATGTTAGATTTAACTTGCTAATATTTATAGTTTTGAATCTATGCTTATAATTGAGAATGACTTACAGTTTGTGTGTGCATCTGTGTGTGTGAAAATATTTATTTATTCTTGGTATGAGGGCTATGCTAACATTGTGAAAATGTTATTTTCACATATCTTGAAATGATATTTCACAAAGTTAACTGATCAGAGTAATCCTTGTCTGCATTTGTTAAGAATGCAAATTCCCTTGGCATACCTGGGTGGCTCAGACCCTGCTTTCAGCTAGGGTCATGATTCTGGAATCTGGGGATCACACCCCCCACCCCTTGCATTGGGCTTCCTGCTCTGTGGTCAGTATCCTCTCCTTCTCCCTCCGCTCCTCTACAACTTGTGTTCTCTCTCCCTCTCTCTAAATAAATACATAAAATCTAACAACGATAACAAAAAAAGACAATACAAATTCCCTTACATTTCCCCTGAGAATTGTAATTTGGTAAATCTGAGATAAAACCCAGGAATATGCATTTTAACAAAATCTTTAAAGATTTTTGTTAGTTGGCTTAATTTGGGAAATACAAGTTTTGGAAATATTTAAACAGCATGGAATGAAATCTATAATTTCAGTCAGATACTCTGGAAATTGATCTTTAGATCTTTTTCTCTTCCCAAACTTCACCAATATGGAACTACTGAAAAAAAAAATTAACACATCAACACATAAAGACAAAGAAAGAAGAAGACATAGGAACATAATTGTGTGGTTATAAGGGAAGATGATGTGTGAGTGATAATTAACTTATCAGTTATAGGAAAACTAAGTCCTAAGGCAACAACTGGGAAAACGGAGAAGCAAATTGTATCACAGAAATTACCCAAAGCTCAGGAATAAGCAATATATTAGTTAAATTAGTGAAAGCATGAGACAGAGATGGGTTAATAAACAAAGACTAAACTAAACAAAGACGAAATCCTATTCAAAAAGCAATTACACCAATTGCCAACAGACACATGAAAAAGTGCTAAACATCACTCATCACTCAGGGAAATATAAATCAAAACCACAGGGAGATGCCACTTCACACCAGTCAGAATGGCAAAAATTAACCAGTCAGGAAAGGACAGGTGCTGGCGAGGATGCAGAGAAAGGGGAACCCTCCTACCCTGTTGGTGGGAATACAAGCTGGTGCAGCCACTCTGGAAAACAGCATGGAGATTCCTCAAAAAGTTGAAAATAGAGCTACCCTATGATCCAGCAATTTACCCTAAAGATACAAATGTAGTGATCTGAAGGGGCATGTGCATCCGAATGTTTATAGCAGCAGTGTCCACAATGGTCAAACTACGGAAAGAACCTAGATGTCCATCAACAGATGAATGGATAAAGAAGATGTGATATAGCAGCAATGTCCACAATAGTCAAACTACGGAAAGAACCTAGATGTCCATCAACAGATGAATAGATAAAGAAGATGTGATATATATATATATATATATATATATATATATATATATATATACTATGCAGCCATAAAAAACCCCAAAACCAGGCATCTGGGTGGCTCAGTGGGTTAAGCCTCTGCCTTTGGCTCAGATCATGATCCCAGCATCCTGGGATGGAGCCCCACATCGAGCTTTCTGCTCAGCAGGGAGACTGCTTCCTCCTCTCTCTGCCTGTCTCTCTGCCTACTTGTGATCTCTCTCTGTCAAATAAATAAATAAATAAAACATCTTAAAAAAGAACAAAAATCAAAAACCCGAAATCTTGTCATTTGCAATGACAGGGATGGAACTAGAGGGTATTATGGTAAGTGAAATAAGTCAATCAGAGAAAGACAATTGTCATATGATCTCTTTGATGAGGAATTTGAGAGGCAGGGCAGCGGTTTGTGGGGGGAAGGGAGGGAAAAGTGAAACAAGATGGAACCAGAGTGGGAGAAAAAGCATAAGAGACTCTTAATCTCAGGAAATAAACTGAGGGCTGCTGGGGGTGGGGAAGGATAGGGTGGCTGGGTGGCTGGGTGATGGATGTTTGGAGGGATATGTGCTATGGAGAGTGTTGTGAATTGTGTAAGACTGATGATTCACAGATGATTCACAGACCTGTACCCCTGAAATAAATAATACATTATAGGTTAATAAAAAATTAAAAAAAGAAGTAATTAAACCCTAAGATCTCTTCTCCAATCTTGAGTAAAGAGGTGACTATTCTTCCCTATCCACACATAAGACAGGAAGTTCATTACCTGGAGAGAGGAAAACAGAGAACTTTGGACAAAAAGATTCAGTAAAATTGAGAATAGGAACCATGTACGAAAAATAGGAGATTATATAAATATTTATATAATTAATATTAAGAACAACCAACTCTTTTGCCCACTTGGTGCTCAGTGGCTGATACTGAAAATATCAGTTTTTGAGGAGTCTGAATAGCACAAGAGAAAAGACCTGCAATATACACATAGAAATTCTCTTATAAAACAATACAACCAGGGGCCCTGTGAGTGGTGCAGTTGGTTAAGGGTCTCAGGTCTGATCTTGGTGTCCTACAAATGAGCCACACACAGGTCTCTATGCTCAGCTCAGAGTCTGCTTTCAGGACTCTCCCTCTACACTCCACTCCCACTCACATGTGCTGTCTCTAAAATAAATAATTAAATCTTTAAAATAAATAAGTAATTAAGCATAGCCAGATCACCCCATGGAGAAGACTATAGTCACTCAAAGACTATTACATGTAGAAATTCCCCCTTTTTAAAGATTTATTTATTTATTTTGGGGGGGTTGAGGGGGCAGGCAGGGAGAAGCTCATGCATGCTTCCAACCAAACTCCCACACAGGGCTTGATCTTATAACCCTGAAATCATGACCTGAGTCAAAATCAAGAGTTGGCCACTTCATCAACTGAGTCATCCAAGCACCCCCCAGAAAACTGAATTGAAGACATGAATAAATTTCCAGATTGAAGGCCACCACATCATGAAATTTGACAACACTGGAGATCAAGAAAACATCGCATAAGTTGAGAGAAAAAGAAGAAAAAGGAGGAGAAAGAGGTCAGAGGTGGTGGAGGCAGAGGAGAGGAAAATAGGAGAGGAAAGAATGAGATTTCATAAAACAGGAATGAAAATGAGAATAGTGTTGGGCTTCTCAAAATCCACTCTAAAAGAAGACAGAAGACAATGGAGAAATCCATTTAGAGTTCTGAAGGGAAATGGCTTTTAAACTAGAATTCCAAACTCAGTCAAACATGATAGCGTGAGTGCTTGAATAATTTTGTAAAGATTTAACCATTATCATTGTTTTAATATGTTCCTTTCCTCCTCTTTGTCTTTGATGCTTCCTGTGGATTTTTGAGGGAGATACCTGGTTTGCCTACTAACATAAATACTACTAGCTGTGGATCTTGGATGACAGTTGTTGAACTTCCTCAAACCTCTCTTTTCTACTATGTTAAATGGAAATACTACTTAGTAATCTAAATTTTATCACCCATATTTATAACAAGTCAATCACCAGTTAAATTAGCCCAGCTCTTACTTGAATTTAAAACTCCACTTAAATGTAACTTATTCCAACTCACTGACATACATATGATCAGTGTGTGAACAGGCAGCAAGGCAATCAGAGCCTCTGACATGGTGCCTGTCTCATGCTTGTGTTCCATACATATAAACTACTATTACTGTCAGTGTTTTAAGATTATATTGAATTTACAGTTTTATGTCTTGCCTTATTTTTACTTAAAGGCTCAAACTGCATCTTACTATGAAGTAGAACAACTTTAAAGGATCTGAAACAGGAAAATGGGGTATAAATGAAGACTTTTACCCATTTCTAAAAACTGGTCTCAGAATTTTAATATGGAATGGCTTTCTCAGTGTTTGAGAGCTTAGGCTAGGAAAGCCTACAAATAAAGAACTTCTAACTGAAAGGTATCATAGATCTTCATTAGTCCAATTCATTCTCAATGGGAAATGCATTCTACAACATTATTGACAGACAATCTTTTAAGCTAGGTGTGTCTCCTTCCACTGACAGGGACCTGAATACTAACTCTTTTTGCTAGAAGAGCTGTGCTCTTTTCTGTACCTTTCCTAAGGACCAGAGCTGTGTGTGATTCCAATGTAAACTGACAATAAAAGAGATAAATTAGCATAACTGACTGTTTCAGTTATGAAGATTAAATAGCCTTTTATTGCAGATGTTTGCCAAGGAAAATGCTCCCCAGTGGAAGACTCTAAGCAGTTAAGATAGATTTGATGAGGGTTTTAATTGCTGTTATGCAACTGGTAATGGAAAGGTTTTATTAAATGTCATGCAAGAGTCAATCGATAGTTTAGAAGAGAAAAGATTCTCTCTGATATAGACCTCAGGCTTTTCCAACAGTAGTTCATCAGCAGGGGCAGTTCCATCAGCATCCCCAAATATTTATCAAGTACCCAGTATGCATATGACAATATCATAAATGTTTCGGGCACTGTTGGGGATTTAAAAAAAATAAGTGCTGCAGAGGATCTAATGATTTGAAGCAAACAAAAAAACTACTGTGGAAACAAAAATAAATACAGATGTCTGCATTTATATATACATGTATATGCATGCTACCTAAAAGCAATTCAATATGTACCTCAAGAATCAGAATAAGAGATATATTAAGATCAAATACGTAAAATGATAGCATTTTCTTTGCAAAACGATGTGCCATAAAGATTTTCGTTCATTTATTTGTTTTCTTAGTAGCATGATGGAAACAAAAAAGCAAACATTTGGCTGGAATGCAGAACACTTGGGTCCCAGTCTGTCATTAACTACCTATATCTGGGGTACTTTTTAACGGGGTCCCAGTGTTCATCTGTAAAATGGGGCTTCAATTCAAGTTTTGAGGACTTTTTCTAGCTCTAAGATCTATATCATTTCTATGAAGGGATAAGTAACCCCAGAGTATGCATCTAATAATTCATGTTATAAAATTATTCTACACAAGTCTTATAAGTCCATTCATTGCATAAAGTATATGCATACTAATATAAAAATCATATTTTCCAGAAAATGCATATATTTGAAAACTAAAATAGGCAGGGGCACCTGGGTGGCTCAGTGGATTAAGCCTCTGCCTTTGGTTCAGGTCATGATCTCAGGGTCCTGGGATCAAGCCCCACATCAGGCTCTCTCTTCAGCAGGGAGCCTGCTTCCCCCTCTCTGCCTGCCTCTCTGCCTACTTGTAATCTCTGTCAAATAAATAAATAAAATCTTTAAAAAAAACTAAAATAGGCAAATCATAGTTGTATTACCCAGATCCCCAAACTCCTGCAAGATTTTCGAAAACAATTTTTATCAAATTCAGCATACTGTCAAGCTTGTCTTTTCCTATTGGTGTCACACTCCCATAACTGCTCAATGAGATATGTGGATATATAAAAAGTACGTTGTTTTTATAAAAGAGCTGATCCTTCCTAGAACAGGTGGTAATAGAGCATGAGTTATCTTGTGCCATTCTGTAGTTTTGTGATCGATCAAGACCCAATCAGCAACCTGACTTCTCAAGAGAAATGACTGAGATTGAAGGAGATTATTGGATTTAGAGTGAGAAGACCTGTGTCCAAAGCCTGACTCCACCTTTCTTTAGCTTTGACCTGGGGAAGTTGTCTACCTCTCTGCCCAATTTAAAGGGCATGAGTGTCAACATTATTAAAAATGAAATAATCTACAGATTTCTATACTGCAATTAATCATAAATGTGTAGGCTATCATTTTTACAATTTTAAATAAACATTTGGACTTTTTCCAGATTAAAAAGGAATTTTGTTGAGCTCCTATTCCACGGTAAGCCTTATGCTAGGCATTCTTACAAAGAACCTCTCATTTAATCCATAAGGGTTGCATTAAATTTTGTATCCAGGTTAAAGATTGAATTGATGTAGAATAATTTATGAGAATTTAATGAAAGTGAAAGCAATTGGTGAGTGGGTTACTGCTTGGAGGAGGAACCTGCTATAGCTCCTCACTTTAAGTAACTGCCATGGACAGCAGTTTTGGAAATGAAGGAGAAAATGGTGTTCATGGATTGAGTCACAGTTTAGTTGCCAGGAATACGTTAAGATGTCACTGTGTTCTCAACCATTCTCTAGCCCTCAATATCTAACATGTATCTAAAGGACATCTACCAATAGCTATGTTTATACAGGTTAGAGGGCTGTAAAGGCCATCAGAGCTGAAAGGAGATGCACAAAGTAAGTGAAAGAAACCCTGCTGTGTGCTTTTGGATCAATTATTTAAGAAATGTTCGCCTTCAAAATATAGTAAACATGGCATTTCTTAGTATCAATGAGGGGAAAGGTTCAGGTGTGCCTACTGTGTCCCAGGCACTTTATTAGAAACAAAGCAATATGCATACAGTATTTTGTTTTGTCCTCTCAACAACTGTAAGAGGGAGTGATAACTAATTTCTCATCTTACAAGTAAATGAACTAAGGTTGAGGAATATTAAGTCATGCAGCTAACAACAGTAGGATTTAAACATAATTTTCCATTATAATGCCAAACCCAAGATTATTTCTGGGGATACTTTTGGGTTCCCAATGGGATGACTTTTCATCTACTCACGGACTCACTATCATTTTTGTTCTACTCCACACATAGGTAAGGAGTTGCTCATTTTTCCCTCTAAGGGACCTCTTACTGTTCTCCTTTCAACTGTGTTGCTTCCTATAACTTCACATTTAGAATTTCCTCGAAATTTGGCTTAAAGCTGGTTCCCTCTGCTTAAAAAAACTTTCCCCAAGAAAGGCCAACAGTTTGTTAGCAGCCTCAGGATGTGTGGCAGATTAGATCATTGTTCTATTCTTCATGCTCTCCCAGTGTTAGAATTATACATTTATATACTTTGCCATGTGACCCTGTGGTTCTACCCCTTTTCCCCCGTGGCTTTGATGCTAAATTGGGCCATAAAACTTTTTTTTGGCCAATGAAATGTGGAGGAAGTGCTAGTGTGTCAGTTCCAGACCAAGACTATTAAAGGCACGGAATATTCCTGCTTGTGCTGTCATGCTCTTGTCTTTCATACTGAAAAGAACATGCCTGGGTATCTGCTGGTCTAAAGAAGAGAGAAACGTGGAACAGATCTGAACCCATCCTGCAGCCTAAAACAGAGCTGTGTCTGGTTTAGCATAGATCAATTGATCCATAGACTCAGAATAAGTGGTTTTTAAGGAAGCAACCGAGCTTGGGGTATACTAGCGCCATCATTACAATAGTTGCACAGTGCTGTGTATAGGTTAGTAGGGCCTCATTTAAAGGAAAGTTTTGGTAGGTAAGAACAGGATGCTGGCCATCTTCTGGTAAAGGAGGTCGGGAAGAAGCCAGAAAATATAAATAGGTAGGAAAAGAACAGAAGAGAGCCCAAGAAATGACAATGTGCACATTAGGTCTTTGGAGAGGTATAGGTAAGAGACCAGGTGTCTATTGTGTGACTTGGTGCATGTATGGCTTCCTTGAGACCTTTAGTGACAAAAGAAGAGAGCCCTCTCTGGTATGAAAACAACTGAGAGTGACAGAGCCATTGAACTATTCAGACAAACACGTTCTTACCCACACTGAAACTGGTAACTCACACTCCATGTTCAGGGGCAAAAAGAATTTAATAGATTGGAGAACTTTCCCATTCAATGTCCTACTCTGTAGCTAAAATTATGGTGCCATTGAGTAAAGCATCATGTCTGAAAATTATCTGTGATGCGTTTTGTGTATAAAGAGAAGTGCCAAAAGCAAGGGAAGCAGGGGATTTTTTTTTCTCTCTGAAATGACTTAATTTCTGTAGTGCTCTAATAAGCATGTTTTGCTTGATGGGCTGATGGTTGGCTGCATTATGCGTGTTTGTTTCTCTGCTGCTCTTCAGACCCACAATAGCACTTCAGATAATGGCCGTGGAATAAATTGGCATTACACAGATGTTATTTGGTCAGATGCCACTCTTCTTTCTGCTTCCCAAACATCTGATCTCCACAGCATCAGACATTGTCACTCAGGTAGGAAGAAGCAGGATTTCTGAAGCTCATCCCTTTTTCCAAAACACACTTCTTAAAATGACAATAAGTATGGCCTTCCTTGAGAAGAAAATAAAAACTCTGTGGAGAAAAACAAGTCCTCTGTTTACAAAGTACTGGATAAATTAATCATCTGTTATCCCCATAAAGAACTAAAAGATCACCATAAAATATGATAATACAGATCTATATTTACTAGTTTGAACATATATACATAGTCCAATTGATTAGCCAAAGAGCTCATTGATAAATAACGTGTGTAGTATGATTTTATTTTAATTATATACTTGTGTATGAGTGTATATGGGTAGGATAGAATATAAACAAATATATAAAGTCAACAACCTTAAAGGTGCCAAGATTTTATTAGTAGTTACATCTGAGTGATAGGATTATATGGGATTTAAACCTATAAGTTACACTTTTCTTTATCTTCTTTTTGTAATGAATACTACTTTCTAAAACCTAAAGAATAAATATATTTTGTTTTCAAAAAGTAAACAAAAGGCATATCTAAATTTTTATGAAATTTCATATATATTTTTCCAACATAAAATTTCATTATTCAAAATAATGTAAACCTGCTATTGTTCTTCATTTTGACCAGAGTGGAGGTACATTTTCATAAATGGACTAAGATGAATTGTACAGCTTTGGAAAGGCCACTAGGCACCTACTACTAATGAAGATAGACACTGTAAAATACACTTTGTCAGGTTAAATTAAGATACCTTTTCCTGGAAAGGTGAAAACCCAGTCAATCATTCACTCAATGAACATATTCAGCATCTAGAGGAGGGCACTGTTCTTTGTATTGGAAAAGAGAGGGTCCACAGAAGCAATGATAGTAACACTCTATGTTTGCTTTCCAACATTCATCCCATGAATTATCACTTATGATCCTTGATAGAGTTTGCCTGAATTGAGCATCTAACCAACAACCTTTCTTCTTCCCACTCAGCTCATGCCTTCATTTCTGACTATTTCATCTTCCATGTTGAGGAGACAATTAAAGTCTTAAATTCTAAATTTCTCAGTTTTATGAGTTTCTGAAATTTGCATTTCCATTCCATTTTAACTACACAAAGTTGTATAAACTTATCACCCCAAAGGCACTTTTCTTTCACTCTTGGCTTTCCAGAAGTCCATGCTTCCAACCCAACTTCCTTATCAACCTAATACCTCTGAAGTTTTTCCTGATTCATTCATGCCTTAGCTTCCTTTTGGCTTTCTTGGATTCTCTAATGACCTCCAATTCAGCTATTTCAACAATACCGCATTGACTGCTTTAGAACTTCTTATTCCCTTGCTCTTCATTTATCTCCTCTCTGTCAACCTCCCACCCTGGGTCATGATCATAACTCTGTTTCTCTACTCCTAGATTCAGAGCTTCACTAGAGAAAAGTAAATTTAATAACCAAATGAATCTGTATGAAATGGATCCTACCACATTCCCACAGCAGCTGTTGTAAACATTTTCCCATGTTTTTCAGGCCACTGATCTTACTTCTCCTTAAAGCAAAGTTTCCTAAATGCTAATGGGCAAACAGATTTCCTGGAAAACCTTGTTAAAATTCTGAAATAACTGGTTTTTAGAAAGGTTTTATTGAGTAGGAAGGTCTTAGATTTCCTCCCCTTCCGCTTTCTCTAGAACTTGCTCAAAAAACCCTTCTTTTGTTTTGTCTTAACTCTTCAATCTTGTCTTCACTATCTCCTTTCCCTAGACCCACAAGCATACTCATGTCGAGCAAACAGGATCTTTCACTAACTGCACTATTCCTTAAACCGGCATTTCCGGGGTGCCTGAGTGGCTCAGTGGGTTAAAGCCGCTGCCTTAGGCTCGGGTCATGATCCCAGGGTCATGGAATCGAGCCCCATATCGGGCTCTCTGCTCTGCGGACAGCCTGCTTCCTCCTCTCTCTCTCTCTCTCTCTCTGCCTCTCTGCCTACTTGTGATCTCTATCTGTCAAATAAATAAATAAAATCTTAAAAAAAAAAAAAAAACGGCATTTCCCAAAGTGCACCATATGGAATAAAATCTTTCAAGGTATAGTATTTGATGCAAAAACTGGATTCTAGGTCAAATATATTTGGAAATGCTTGGTTAAACATAGTTCAAAAATTTTCTTTATGACAGTATTTGTTAGATGTATTTGCCTAAGCACCATCTCTGGAATTAGTGTAGTAAATACCATTCTAGAACTACCTACGCAATTACCCCTTCCTTTCAAGGCACAAGTTCTCCAAACTGTAGTTTGCATGGATTGCCTCACATCCTTCGGTCCCTATTCAGTTAGTGAGCCCTTGTACTTCCGCTTTTTCTCATTATTCAAATGAAACTGATCCTTCAAATAAAATTAGCTATTGAACACTTATCTTTTTACTACAAATTTTTAAATTACATATTCTTGTATGTAACAAATGCATATAGGGGGAGTAAGAAGGTGAAATTATTCATAACCCAAGACCTAGAAATAATTAACATCACTTTACATAACTTTTCAACCTTCTGTCCATACATGTGTGTTTATGCACACACACATGCCATATACTTATATAGTATATGTACAGATATACACATATATTTGTGTGTGTCTGTATATACGTATATAGAAGTATGGGTGTGTATGCATCTGTATATGTACACACATTATGTGTCTGAATAGTATATGTTATATAACAAAATAAACGTTCTTTTTTCTCTTAACAGATTTAAGGGAGAGGATAACTTCTAGTTTTGAAAAACTGTTATAGTAAGCGCTTGGAGTAGGTGAGCTCCTGGGTGGCAGAGGGGAGGAAACTGCTTTCTATAATAGAGTGGGGAGGTATTTACCCTTCCCTTGAGACTTGGGGATGGGTCATGGTGATGAGAAGGGAGAGAGAAGAACTAGGAAGAGTGAAAAACTGTGTAGTATGTGGTATTGTATTCTCTCTTGAACTTCTGAACATCTAAGAATGCTTTGAGCAGCTTTTTTTCCTGAAGAACTGGTGGAGGAACTGAGTTTCTTGTCTAGATTCACACATGAGATAGCACATGAGACTGCAAGAGTCCAGACATAGAGAAGGATATGAAGACAAAAATCCCCCATATTAATAGATGTATATCTTGGGAAAGATCTGAATATCCATAGATGGTAGAATTTGAGGTTTAAAGCCGAAATTATTTGCATACTTGAAAACAAAGGAAGAGCCACCCCTAACAATGGGAAGACAAAGCATATATTTGGACATTTTCCACTGCATATTGCATATTCTTTTTTTTTTTTTTAAGATTTTATTTATTTGACAGACAGAGATCACAAGTAGGCAGAGAGGCAGGCAGAGAGAGAGGAAGGGAAGGAGGCTCCCCGCTGAGCAGAGATCCTGATGTGGGGCTCGATCCCAGGACCCTGGGATCATGACCTGAGCTGAAGGCAGAGGCTTTAACCCACTGAGCCACCCAGGCACCCCTGCATATTCTTATGTAAAAATGTTATCAAACATTTCAATTTGTTTTGTATTCTGAAAACCAGGTTTTTAATTTTATTGGATAGAACAACCATTTATTTTTCAACAACCCAGTTGTAATATGTGAATGTGATTTTATTTGTGGGTGCTTTTTTTTTTTGTAAGTGGCTGTTAAAAATCTGACCATACTACATCAGCTTTAATAAGCTTGACGTTTGGGCTTGAAAGCACTAACACATTAGTCTTAGGTCTTATAGTGATGCCTCAACACTAGAGCCCAGCTCCCTCTATCCCCTTCCATCTTCCCAGCCTCATATCTTCCCATCTGTCCTTTTCTTTCTCCCCTACTTTCCCTAATCTAAAGAGATTTCAAAACTGCATACACTACAAGCTCTAGGCACACTCAAGTTCTTGGCAACTCCAAAACCACAAAGCCTCTCAATACTTCTCTCATTCTTGTTGTCTGGAGTGCCCCTCTCCTTAAGATCCAATTCAGCCGCTATCTGCTTAAGGAAGCCTTTTCTCAATCCTTCCAGGCAGAATGAATGGTTCCATTTTCATAGTTTCTCCAGCATTTTATTTATACATCTATTATAGCAGTTATCATGTTGCCTTTTAACTATTTGTTTACATGTTTTGTCTTGGCCTAGAGGATAGGAGGAGAGAAGATTCAATATTATAAAATATGAACACATCCTGAATCTATTTATGATTACTAATAACCATAATGCCAAAGCTAAGGTGATGATTATGATATGCTACTATATACAGTAATAGTACTCTGCCCCAACTAGTATACTTGCACAAATGTGCATAATGCTCTCTCTCTTTTGTTTTCTTCTTAGTTACTAGGATAACATTTTAAGGTCTGTTATGCCAGGCATTTTCCTTTCATGTGATGTCTAGCACAGTGAATCTTAAACATCAACGTACATGTAAACTATCTGGGCATTTTGTTAAAATGCAAATACTGATAGAGTAGATCTGGGATGTGTCCTGAGAGTGCATTTCTAAGAAAGCTCCCAAAAGATGCCAATGTGACTGATCCGTAGGCTCTGGAAAACATGTTTCCATTGCTGTGAACTGAATGAGTGCTAAGACCTGGCAGAAAATTTATACATGAGGAGTTTATATCTCGGATGAGGTTTGGGCTCTAAAATCAGCCTACACTGTAAACAATTAAAATTATCTTTGAAAGTATTGTAGGAAGTTGCCCTGGGAGAGAAAGGCACAGTTTTTTCAGTAAGTTCCATATAATATCAACTTGATCCTTCAGTGTATGACAACTGACAAAGGATCAGCAAAATACACATAGTTAACTAGTTCCATTAAGACTGTGCTCCCAGGCCTGACAATCCAACTTTTTTTGTGTCTGGCTAATATTGAAAGTTAGAAAAATGATTCCTAATCAATAGGGAGTGAAGAGTAGACTGACTTATCTGTAGAAATTTGATAATCCTTTGGTTGAGCATCATGTGAAAGAGTCAGTCTACATGTAGAAATCATGTTGTACAAAAATAAATGATTAATGAATAGGTAAAGAAATAAATGAATACGTATGTTGAAACACCAGAATTACAATGGTCATTCTCTGAGAGGCATATGGGAAAAAAGATTGCTGTGGGAAAAATACCTTCTAACTTCCCATTTCATGCCTGATTTTAGATATCGGTTCACTGTGTAGAATGGCAAGCACAACTCACTCTAGGTTAATTGTTGTATTCCTTTCTTTTTCTGTTTTTGCCTGAAAAAGGTATAGTTAAATATAAATATTTATACATATAAATATAGTATATATTATATACTAAATATTATATATTATATATCACATATATAATATATTATATATAAACATTTATAATATATATATATTTATATACATTTAGTTCCAAGGATCTCATAACATCAGTGCCAAACACATGTAAACTTTTTATGGATTCCTGCCATCTATAGATTGAGATCAAAAGGTCAGGATTTCTTAGACAGACAGCCTGTAAGCCAAGGCCTGCAAAGCAGTGGAGTGAATATGGAAAGTCTGTCATAGAATATTGAATAACATAATAAACGTATTTCTGCTGAAATCCATAAATCTGTCATTTTCAGTTCCCAATGATAAGCCAATATAAAAAAGTCTACATGATTTTTTCATAATTCCTTATCCTTTTTATGGACTATTTCCTGATAAAAGAACTGGATAGCTTTTCAATCTTTACTGTCATTTGGCTCCTGTTCTCTCCTTAGGGTATAGCTGATCATGAGTAGTCATCAGTTCTGGAATACGTATTTTGCCTTTACAAATAGCAGTGAAATTGAAAGATTTTATGTCACTCTAATCGAGCCTAATGAACTTTTTCAGGCATGTGATTAAAGACTAGGCAATAATCAATTTTGCTATAATCTATTCTCACACTTATCTCTTGCTTTTCCCAACTACCTGTATCACTCCACAAAAATAAACAGAGTTTTGGAGAAGAAAATACTTCTAAATAGAATGCACGATTAGTTCCTCTTACTTCCCAATCTCAGAATCAGATTGGACCAACAACCTACTCTTAATGTCTCTGAGCAAGTTAATCCTGTCTCCTGCTTAAGGGTGCTCCGGGAGATGATTGAAAATATTAAGATATGAAAACACACTGGAACTATAACAAACAACTCAGCAATATGCCTTCTAAGGTGGACAGATTCTTGGTAGGCAGCCCTAATTATTGCAATCGCTTTTAGGTGTTCTAATGCACTCAGCTGAATTATGCACCACACTGCTTCTGAATGACACAGCCATTTCTGACTCCATTAATATGGAAGATTTCAGCCAAATGCTCTTAAACGATAGCTTCTCTTTATTTGTAATTTCAGACTCTATTGATTTCCTTCTGTTCCCTTCATTATGATTTCAATTGATTACCTTGGCAACTGCAATAACAATGATTGCACTTGACACTGTCTGAGACTCTTGAGATGGTATTTGAATAGGAATGGTATAATTTGGGGGAAAGTGCCTGCAAGAACCTGTCATTAACAGTACACTTGCACTTTACTTTTATTGACTTTCCTCTCTTTTGAGTAGGCCCTTGTCACAGAGTTGGCTGTTAACAGGGCTACTGTAGTAGTTCAGATTTCTGCAGCTCTTCAGAGGATAAAAGATTCTCATTATGAAAGAGAATGGAGAATAAGATGGGCTCATATGAGTGTGTGTGTGTATGTGTGTGTACGTATATGTGTGTGTATATATATACACACACACACACACACATACACACACACACACACACATATATACACATACACACATGGATGTATAATGTGTGTGTGTGTGTGTGTGTGTGTGTGTGTGTGTAGCTGTTACCATTTTGCCAATACTGCCAGCTCTGTGACTTGCCATTCAGGTCAACATACCAGCTGGGATGGGCATTTGGTCGTGGTTGAACTTTTAGGACATCGGAGCTCAAATTAAAGACTCTAGCCAAGATTTGATACTGGATTCTGCACAATGTCTTTATTAGGCTTTTAAGAAAGAAGGAAACAAACAAATTTGTATTATGTCATTGTCACACCACAGAATTTAAAATTCAAAAGCTCAACTGTGGATTGCAAGCTGTGAATTTTATGCAAGCTTTTAGGTCTCCACTTTAGCTCTGTTGGCCCTTCCTTAAAGACTGTTTTCCCCATGAGCTCCCTGGAGAATATCTGCTGTGTAACAAGAGGGCATCTATGGTCAGACTTTATGTTTCTTTCTTCCAGTGTTAGTTTAATTAAGTAACCACCCATTTATCCTGTTAGTAATAGCACAAGGTTTCAGGAGGAGACACTTGCAAAGTTGCAGGGCTACACATGAATTTAGGAATACTAAATTTTGGCAGTTTTCTGCTGAGGGGACATGTTCTATTCATTCTTTGGAAAAAAATGTAATACTTTGAGTCCTACCGAAATGTTTGACTTATTTATATGAGGTTTGCCTGGCAGCCTTAACTGTGGTTGGAAGAATCATGAATTAGAGCTCCACAGAATAATTTCTAGTCTCATTTCTATCATGGACTATGTGGCATTTTGCGGGTCAATTTATATCTCTAGACCTCATTTTACTCACTCGTCAAACAAAAGGATTGGATATGATGGTGTCTAAGTCCCTTCTTAACAATATATTTTTTAAATATTTTATTTATTTGAGAGACAAAGAGAGAGAGGGAGAGAGAGCATGACCAGGGGGAGGGGTAGAGTGAGATTGAAAGTGGGAGAGAGAAAGTGAGAGAAACAGACTCCCCACTAAGGAGGGAGCCCAAACCTGGGCTCACTCCAAAGATCCTAAGATCATGACTTGAGCTAAAGGTAGACACTTAACTGATTGAGCCACCCAGGTACTTCCTAACAATATTTTTATACAACATTTGACAAAGTAACTTGGTAGACCAGCTTATTATATATATGTCAAAGAATTTAAATAAGGAAGGAAGTGCCTGCCATAAAATATGCTTAATGTTTGCAGCAACTGCAAATTTGGAAACAAACAAACAAACAAACAAACAGCAAAGAGATTTCCTGAGTTCAAGCTATTTTCTTTTCCTCTTCAAAATCATTCATCCTTTCCCATCTGTGTAGCTCTATTGCTTTGGTTGGGCTGAAAGCTAATTAGATTTGATCAACTATTTCCTGTTTGGAAGAAACAAGATTCTAATTCCAGCCTTATAATCAGTTTGTAGTTTGTTCAAACTAAAGGACTAAGCAGGGAAAGACTGGCATTGCCAACTCCACACTGGAGAGTGGTCAAATACACATTTCAGGGTCACACAGCTAGATCAGCAAAAAGACTGTAATGACAAGTCTGAAGGAGACACTGTAAAAGTCAGTCAGTTTGATGCTATGTGTTGATTATATATATCTTTTGTTATGGAATGTGAGACAAGAAGGAGAACGGGTAAAGGGCAGTGTCTAAAGAAAAAGACAAAAGAAGAGGAAAAAGGGAGAAGCGGACTCTGGGAGAAGACTGATTATGTCAGATTTAGCCACAGGTTCTCCTTTCTGTGAAGTCTGTTTTTTTTCACAGAACTGTAGATTCTCATTTGGTTTTGACATGGCCCATCCCTCATCACTGCCAGAAATGAAATCAGTGTCTTCTGGATGAAAAGTCTTCATGTTTATCATGTTTAAGGATGCCAATCATTATCAGCCTCAATATTCAGACTCACTTGTCGGTTGGTAATCATAATGCCAGCAGTCTTAAAAAGAATCTGGAGTAAACAGTGGATGGATGACAGCTTCACTCCTTAACAATGCTGAAGAGTCAAGGGAAAGTATAGTTTTAATCACAGAAGCCAGATGTGAAAGGAGCTTCCCCTTTCTCTTTAACAAGCCCTGCTCATTTCTCACTGTCACCTAACACAACCCCAAACGTGGGGATCTTGGCTGTTTAAGAAAGGGTTGGTGACAACCACTTTATATTGAAACACTGCAAGAAAATTGGGAGAAAAGAAAGAGATTCATGACCTTTGCAGCTTTTGGTAATTGCTTCCTTTCTAAACTGAAAGGCCAACTTAAAATGGAGAAGACTCCAGAACAGAAGTAACTAGATTATACCAGCACAACACTGGATAATGTTATTAGTTTCACACAGGTTTCATATACAATATCCCATTTGATTCTCATAAGAACAAGAATCAGATACTATTATTCCCTTATCTCAATGGGGAAACAGACTCACTGTTTGGTGGAGTTTATGAAAATAGTAAGAGACAAAAGTTAGGAATTAAAACCAAATATTACAACAAGTTAGAATATTTTTTCCATGATAACACAGCTTTCTTCTTGAAAACCAAGCACTGTACTTAGAAATATCCTATCCGGGAAATCATGCCAGTGTAGAATGGGATGTGCTTGTGAAGCAGCTGAGGTGGTTTTGGCTTTAGTTAAGCACTGATTTTTTTGGATCTCAGAGGCTGTGGTTGCTAGAAGTGAAGGCTTTTCTTGGCACCACTTTCAAGACCCTACAATAAAGCCGAGGTCTTTCCCCTGTTGTCGGTGCCTCCCTGCTGGCGTAGCATAGCACCCAATGGCTAAAAGATCTGGGAGACTAGCAAAGAACTTTGGAATAAGCAGATTTTTCTTGTGGTGGTGCCCCTTTGAAATGGTTGCTTGCTTCCTCATTCCACTGCCAGGAAATGTGTCCTTTCGTGAGGGCATTTGAAGGAGATGCTTTTTTGTTTAGTGATTTTCTGCACCAGCAGTTTCCTCATTTAGAGAATGAAATGGATATACCTCACCTTGGGAAGTGATGTTCTAGAATCTGTTCCTTTTCTGTGAGCGGCCAGGTGGCAGGGACACTGCAGACCTGGTAAAGGAGAATACTTCTTTGCAGAGATTTAAAAAAAAAAAAAAAAAAAAAAAAAGGTCTGGCTGAAGAGTGTCAAGTCCAGGGGATGATTCTTGCCACCTTTTCCCAGAACTAGGATAAAATAGACAACTTGGCCTGCTAGGATTGTGGGAAAGAAACCCTATAATATCCATAGTCAGCAATTGTGATTTGCCCTAGGGATTTTTTCTTATGCTTGTCAATAGGCAACCTTGGTATTTATGAAAGTACCACTTGAATAAAAATTTAGTAGAATAGCTTAAGCTAGGATGATGATGAATATATTAGTGAAGATTTTGACCATCCAGGAACTAAATCAAAAGGGAAGCAACCACATGAGAGGAGCACAAACCTGATTTGAAGTTCACTGAACATGGGGATGATTGCACTGGATGACAGTTAGGAATGATGGTGCACGTAAAGCAACATATTCTTTTCAAGTGCACTATACATTAAGAAATTGCATGTTTTGGGGTCCAAAAGTTGACTTAGGCACAAGATAATTCTGGGTTCAAATGCCAGCTCTGCCACTCCAGATTGTGTGGTCTTGAAAGAGTCATTTAACCTTTCTGAGCCCTATTTTCTTCACCTGTAAAATGGACATAATGGTACTTATTTGTAAATATATAAAGTCCTTGATAAATGACAGCTACCTTTGTCATACTTTTTAACTCCAAAACAAATTCTGTATTGATTAGATTAACATTACTTTTTGTTTTTCTCAGTAGTCATTTCTCTGGTAACTTACTCTACATACACCTCTAAAGCTCAGCAGTTTGTTTATAAATGTGTTCTAAATATAACTGATAACAGAGAGAACAAGATCAGGACATGGCCTCCTCTCACTAGAAATACCAGTAGACAATGGTACAATATACCAGAGTTTGTAGTTACTTGGTTGGAGATGTATGATTTGCATTTCATCTGATTGCCATCAGTTGCCTGACACTGGGGTTAATTTCTAGATTCTCAATTGCCATAGCATATATTACCTGTTCTATAGTATTGAACCCTTGCTCATACAAGATCTGCTATTTTTTTAAGTTATTTTGAAAAGAAGATTTGGCCAGGAATCTATATAACGTCATTCCATCTTTCAGGATTTCTTTTCAAATTATTATTTACTCCTAGATCCATCTCAGGTCAGTCACATTCTTCATTAGTTGTTTGCAAAGCACAGATTTCTACTCAGGAACAGTGGGGGTAAAATTAATGTTAATAACAGTTATATGTATGGTTCTTACCATTCATTCAACACTATTCTAAGTATTTTAAACATGTTAACATATTAATTCTCACAGCAGTAAATACTCCATTATTATTGTCAATATGCTGATAAATAGTAACATTCTTGGGCCAGAGAAAGAGAGGTCTCTGTCTTAGGCTCTTCTTTACTGGGCCCTGCTCTGGCCATTCTCTAGTTGTCCCCCTCCTTATGGACAGAAATAGGGCCAACAGGAGATGCCTAACTGGATGGTTTAGGGATAGCCGAGAGATAGCCACTTGTGGCAGTCACAGAAAGAACTCACATTCATGGAATAGAGTCATATAAACGTCTTACCCTCATTGTAAAGGAAGAGTGTGGTGGAATAAAGAAGTGTGTGTTACTGGATGTCTCAGTGTCATCATGTTCTGATGTGATGTTCTGAGAATTCTAAACACTCATTTTTTTCTTCATAGGTTAATAGAACATACAGCAAAGTTCGAGCTTGACTTTTAGGGCACATGGTATATGGGCTTCCATTTTTACTCCTTCCCCATGCAGCACAAATATTAGAGGTAGGTCTATACATGGAGAAATCGAAGCACAGAAAAGTCAAATGATTTTTTCAATGTCATAGAGCAAGAAGAAGGCAGAGCAGTTACTTGAATACAGGCAATTTGTCTCCAGAATCTGAGTCTTCGCACTATGCTATTATTGTACTGAGTTTAAGGAATCTGCAGGTGAAATATTGGCAATCCCCTCCACCCTCATGTCTTATCACCTGCAAGCAATGGTCCTTCAAGAAGACCCAAGATTTCTGTGTTACTGAAGGAAACACAGCATGGCAGCTTATACAACCATTGTTACATTGCCTTCACAGAGACCCACCATTTCCTGGGACTGATTCAGGAGCCAGATGGGGAGCAAGGAATAGACAAAGACATAGGCTGAATTAAGCAGTGGAGAAAACATTTTCAGCCATCAAAGAAATCAGGATGTTGAGTAAAATTTGGCTGAGGGAAAATTAAGAATGCCATTACAAAAAGGAAAGTTTGAAAAGCACTGATGTGGTAGGATAGACTTGGGTTTTGAAGTTAGGCCTGTATTCAAATCTTGGTTTTTCTATTTATTTGATGAATGACTTTGGCATGTTATTCAAGCTCATCAGAACCTTGTTTTTTTTTTTTTTTCTTATAACAATGGAGAGGATAGAAATCCCATGCAAATTGCAGAAATCTAAGTAAAATTATTACCCCAGGACCTCACACGAAGAAGGCACTCTAATAATGGAACTATAAATAATAAGAGAAATACCAGCAGCAGTAAAACTAAAAGTAGAAATGATAATAATGATAGTAACTAGTGTTCATATGGAGTTTACTGCATGCCAGATATTCTGCAAAACACTTTATATATTTTAGTTTCTTTGTCCTCATAAGAAAACAGTGAGAAACTTCCCTTTACAAGTGAAGAGACTGAGGGGTCAGGAAGCTGAGTAACTTGCACAAAGTTACTGGGATAATAAAGTAGTAGAGACAAGATTCTAAACCAAGGGTCAGCAAACTTTTACTTTAAAAGATCAGACGGTAAGTATTTTAGGGTTTGTGGGCCAGAGGATCTCTACCAGAGCAATACCATTCTGCCCTTGTATTGTGAAAGAAGCCAAGGACATTACAAAAAACAAATGAATATGATGGTGTTCCCATACAACATTATTAATGAACTCTGAAATTAGAATTTTATATATTTTCACATGTCATGAAATACTATTGTTCAAATATTTTCCCCAACCATCAGATTATAGGCCATACAAAAATTGTCAGTGGGTAGATTTGGCCCACAGGCAATAATTTGCCATTTTCTGTTCTAATCAAACTAGCTCAGAGCATGGACACCTCCTGTCTCTATCTAAAGGAATTTAGCATGTTGACTGTCTAGCTACAAAATCTGCAATAATAGGAAGGGTCATAAGGGGCAACTAGGTTGTTCCCAGATAACTAAAATCTCATTTTAAGGATAGAGATGCTATTTGGCTTTGAGAGATCTTTTGGACAGATGTGTTGATTATGCAAAAGTAAGGCATAATTCAATTAGAGAAGAATTAAGTCCTTTGTGTAACAGTGTTCTCCTTGGATTGGTATGTTGCTAACTAAATTAAGATTTTTCCTGAATCCCCATAGGGCCTTCTAGGTGCAGAAGTGAGCTTTGAGGGAAGCAGGAAGGACTAATATGCTGGGAGGGAAATAACCTACTTCTGAGAGAGGAGCTCTAGGAAAGCCCTGGATCCTAGGAGAGAGACAATCAGAAAGAACCACCATTTTGAAGGAATATGGGAAGGAACTGAAGAAATTTATGCCTGAAAGCCCATTTAAAGCTATCTCTAGTTATGGGAGGTAGTAAGCTTTCTCAACTAAGGTAAGTAATACAGTTAGTCTACCTTGTGTTGCAGGGGCCAAGGCAGGAAAGGAGTTAATATAATATATGTAAATATGTATATATGTGCCTCTATGTATACACAGACAGAAACAGATGCATGCACAGACACACTCCCATGCACAGTGGAATATCATGCAGCTATAAAAAAGGATGGGAGCATGCCATTTGAGAAAACATGGATAGACCTAGAGGGTATTATGTTAAATTCAATGTCAGATTGGAAAGACAAATATCATATGATTTCATTCATAATAGAATCTTTAAAAAATGAATGAACAACAACAACAATAAAGGAATAATCAGACCTATAAATCAGGGAGAAAACTAATGGTTGCCAGAGGGGACGAGGGTCAGGGTTTGGCAAAAGTAGGTGAAGAGGAAGAGGAGATATAAGCTTCCAGCTATGAAATGAATAAGTCATGAAAATGAAAGTCAAACAGGAAATAAAGTTAGTGATATTGTAATAGCATTGTATTGAGACAATGGTAGCTATACTTCTGAATACAGCATAATGTATGAATTTGTGAAATCATTATTATATGCCTAAAACTAATGTGACATTGTATATCAACTATACTCAAAAAAGACAAAAAATAATTCTTCTAAATATCTTCTAAGCCTTCCCTTAATGCAGATTGGAACACATATTTCAAACCCTGCTAGTGGGTCCTGTATTTGTTTAAAACTAAGATAGACTAGATGGAGAAGCTTGTAGTTCTTAGGGCAGAATTATGCCTGTTCTGTAAGTTAAGAGTAGTTGGAGCTACTGGTAGCAGCCTGTCACATCTCCCTACCCACCTCCTTGTTCTGCTGCCTGCCACTGACTCAATGACTGACCATTTTCATCATTGTTCTTGTATGAAAGAAGTCACTCTTTTTTTTTTCCTAAAGTGGAAGAAAATTCAAAAAAAAAAAAAAAAAAGAAATAACTAGAGAGAAGGAAAGCACTTTAAGTCATTCCATCCACTGAGTTTTCTTCAGACCTGGTGTCAGGGCTTATGCTTAGGGATACACTTCAGGACAAAATTCAAACATATTTAGGTATGCATCCAAAGTACATCTAAGATCGTTTTTAATATCTTTTCCTTTCTGAGTTTCTTAGAGAAAGTCCCATTCCTTCAATTCAGAAAGGGAACATTATATTCCACTTATTGCCTTAGAAGTTTTCCAGAGGGAAAGGTTGGTGCTTCAGTGGAAAACAGTGCATTATCTAGATCACATCTTTTAGGGCTCTGTGATTCTGACTCTAGGGTAGCTTTGTTATAATTCTGTAAGTTAGAGATAGCTGATAGCAATGAACATCGTCTAGAGACAAGCAAATTCCATGCAGTGGTGATACAACTAACTTCTCTCCTCCACTGAGCAAGAGCTGATTTTGCCCCCAGTAGCACACTATTTTCACTATTCTGATCTATAAATGCATGTGTCCTTTGGGTTCTCCTTTGAACTGGTTGTAATATCTGACCAATTCTCTTAGCAAAGAGTTAAAATCCTTAACACATGGACATTTTGTATCTGTTTAATAGTTTTGATTATATCTTTTTTTAAAATTACCCTTTTATACTTCGTAGTTTACAGATTAGGAGTCACTCCTGGCAGGAGCTCTGTCACCAGAGTCACCTCCCAAGATGTAGATAAATAAGGTGCTTGTCTTACAAATTTCTACAGTTTAATCTCATCCTAATACTTATATTAAATTTCATGTTAACCCATTTAAGAACTCTGGGGAATGGAGAATAACAGTGTCTTTCTGGATTGGGGAAATATGTTTGAATAGCCCAGAGGCACTGTGTTCTGCATAATAGCATAAAGGCAGCAATTACAGTGTTCCAACACCTTTCCTTCTCTATTACCTTCAGCTAATAAGCTTTGCAAAATCAAGGTTGGTTCTTCCCTGACAGCTTGAAATAAATAGTCTCCTTTTATGTTCTGCCCACCCCTCTTAGAAATCAGCAAATATCATACTTGTTTTGGGCTTTTGCAGACCAAAATAATTGACCAAAGGAACAAAGTTTTAAAAAGTGAAAACTGTACACTTCTATGAGAACATTAATGCAAACTGTTCTTTCTGCTTGACTGGCTAAAATGGAGTCTGATGTAGAGAGAGCATAACTCTATTACTTGATGATGTTTGCTCGGTATAATGCACTCTCTTGAAATAGGTTTAAGAAGCTAATAGAATTAGTTGATTATAATTAGGGATGATGGGACCAGCAGATGAGGCTGGCACAAGAAACTACCTCATTGAGTTAGGCAGACTCTGCCGGCTGCCTCTCTGTCGTGTACTGTGTCCACCTGGGCCTTGAGCTGGGATCCCAATCCAGAGCATTGCAGCCCTCTAAAAGCCATACACTACACGCAATTTTCTGGAATATTATGTGAGTTATATTTCCCAGTTTATTGGGGGAATGGATCCCTAATGAATGGATTATTTCTAATCAATTAGTAAGCATAATGTGACCGGCAATGTGCTTAAAGGTGCTGGCAGAGACAGAGAAGTATATGAATGACAGCATCTGGCCTCACAGAGACAACTGGAGAGAGAAAACTAACAAACCTGTAACAATTAATTGAGAAAACAATTGATTATTTACCTGGGATACAGATTTTAAATATAACAGCCATGCATAGAAGAATGGTAATGAAGAATTGCTTCAGAGAGAAATGAAATTTGAACTAGACATTGCATGCTATGAAAGTTGGATATTCCAGGTATAGGATACAGGGTGAACAAAAGCAGGAAGGTGGCAATAGCACAGCACATACAGAACTTGGGAGGAAGTGTATCTAATTGGTATGAAGAATGCAGTTTATGGAGTGGTAGGAAATGAGTTTGAGTTACAGAAGGAGGGGATGGGGATCTCAGATGACAAGGAGAGATGGACAGTGGAGTTTGGATTCTGTGCAAAGCCAATCAAGGTCATTTGGGGATTGGAAGAGAGCAAAACAATAAGTAAAGGCTAACTTATACAAGACGGGTTGAAAGGTAAAATTCATAAAGGTAGTAAACAAGGTAAGCAGTGACTAGAGTCTTGACTGGGGATAAGATCACTGGAATAAAAGAATAGAAAATCTATGAATCAGAAAATCTAATACATATTTTCAGGCACTAACATTAAGACTTTAATTAAATATGATAAACATTTATTATATATATCTATGTAAAACACACTATGAAAAGCATTGGAGGAAACGTTAAGAGGAACAAGGTTATGCTTTTTTTTTTTTTTTAATTTAAGCATATTTATTTAAACATATAATGTAACCCTCCCACCCTCTCCCAAACCCTCTCCCCCCCCCACCTCCCTCAGTTTGTTTTATGACATTAAGAGTCTCTTTTGGTTTGTCTCCCTCCCGATCCCATCTTGTTTCATTTTTTCTTTTCCTACCCCCTTAACCCCTACCCCTGTTGCATCTCCACTTCCTCATAACAGGGATATCATATGAGAGTTGTGTTTCTCTGAATGACTTATTTTGCTAAGCATAATACCCTCTAGTTCCATCCATGTCATCGCAAATGGTAAGATTTCATTTCTGTTGATGGCTGCATAGTATTCCATTGTATATATATACCACTTCTTCTTTATCCATTCATCTGTTGATGGACATCTAGGTTCTTTCCATAACTTGGCTATTGTGGACATTGCTGCTATAAACATTCGGGTACACGTGCCCCTTCGGATCACTACGTTTGTATCTTTAGGGTAAATACCCAGTAGTGCAAATGCTGGGTCATAAGGTAGCTCTATTTTCAATTTTTTGAGGAGCCTCCATGCTGTTTTCCAGAGGGGTTGCACCAGCTTGCATTCCCACCAACAGTGTAGGAGGGTTCCCCTTTCTCCACATCCTCGTCAGCATCTGTCATTTCCTGACTTGTTCATTTTAGCCATTCTGACTGGTGTGAGGTGGTATCTCATTGTGGTTTTGATTTGTATTTCCCTGATGCCCAGTGATGTGGAGCACTTTTTCATGTGTCTGTTGGCCATCTGGATGTCTTCTTTGCAGAAATGTCTGTTCATGTGCTCTGCCCATTGCTTGATTGGATTATTTGTTCTTTGGGTGTTGAGTTTGCTAAGCTCTTTGTAGATTTTGGATACTAGCCCTTTACCTGATATGTGGTTTGCAAATATCTTCTCCCACTGTGTCAGTTGTCTTTTGGTTTTGTTGACTGTTTCCTTTGCTGTGCAAAAGCTTTTGATCTTGATGAAGTCCCAATACTTCATATTTTCCCTGCGTCCCTTGCCTTTGGCGTTGTACCTAGGAAGAAGTTGCTGTGGCTGAGGTCGAAGAGGTTGCTGCCTGTGTTCTCCTCAAGGATTTTGATGGATTCCTTTCTCATGTTGAGTTCCTTCTTCCATTTTGAGTCTATTTTCATGTGTGGTGTAAGGAAATGGTCCAATTTCATTTTTCTGCTTGCGGCTGTCCAATTTTCCCAACACCATTTGTTGAAGAGGCTGTCTTTTTTCCATTGGATATTCTTTCCTGCTTTGTCAAAGATTAGTTGACCATAGAGTTGAGGGTCTATTTCTGGGCTCTCTGTTCTGTTCCATTGATCTATGTGTCTGTTTTTGTGCCAGTACCATACTGTCTTGATGATGACAGCTTTGTAGTAGGGCTTGAAGTCTGGAATTGTGATGCCACCAACTTTGGCTTTCTTTTTCAATATTCCTTTGGCTATTCGAGGTCTTTTCTGGTTCCATATAAATTTTAGGATAATTTGTTCCATTTCTTTGAAAAAATTGGATGGGATTTTGATAGGCATTGCATTAAGTGTGTAGATAGCTTTAGGTAGCATAGACATTTTCACAATATTTATTCTTCCAATCCAGGAGCATGGAACATTTTTCCATGTCTTTGTGTCTTCCTCAATTTCTTTCATGAGTACTTTATAGTTCTCTGAGTATAGATTCTTTGCCTCTTTCGTTAGGTCTATTCCTAGGTATCTTATGGTTTTGGGTGTAATTGTAAGTGGGATTGACTCCTTAATTTCTCTTTCTTCTGTCTTGTTGTTGGTGTAAAGAAATGCAACTGATTTCTGTGCATTGATTTTATATCCTGACACTTTACTGAATTCCTGTATAAGCTCTAGCAGTTTTGGAATGGAGCCTTTTGGGTTTTCCACATATAGTATCATATCATCTGCAAAGAGCGATAGTTTGACTTCTTCTTTGCCGATTTGGATGCCTTTAATTTCTTTTTGTTGTCTGATTGCTGAGGCTAGTACTTCTAGTACTATGTTAAATAGCAGTGGTGATAGTGGACATCCCTGCCGTGTTCCTGACCTTAACGGAAAAGCTCTCAGTTTTTCCCCATTGAGAATGATACTTACAGTGGGTTTTCCATAGATGGCTGTGATAATATTGAGGTATATGCCTTCTATCCCTACACTTTGAAGAGTTTTGATTAGGAAGGGATGTTGCACTTTGTCAAATGCTTTTTCAGCATCTATTGAGAGTATCATATGGTTCTTGTTCTTTCTTTTGTTAATGTATTGTATCACATTAATTGATTTGCGGATGTTGAACCAACGCTGCTGCCCTGGAATAAATCCCACTTGGTCGTGGTGAATAATCCTTTTAATGTACTGTTGGATCCTATTGGCTAGTATTTTGGTGAGAATTTTCACGTCTGTGTTCATCAAGGATATTGGTCTGTAATTCTCTTTTTTGATGGGATCCTTGTCTGGTTTGGGGATCAAGGTGATGCTGGCCTCATAAAACGAGTTTGGAAGCTTTCCTTCCATTTCTATTTTTTTGGAACAGTTTCAGGAGAATAGGAATTAATTCTTCTTTAAATGTTTGGTAGAATTCCCCTGGGAAGCCATCTGGCCCTGGGCTTTTGTTTGTTTGGAGATTTTGGATGACTGTTTCAATCTCCTTACTGGTTATGGGCCTATTCAGGTTTTCTATTTCTTCCTGGTTCAGTTTTGGCAGTTTATATGTCTCTAGGAAAGCATCCATTTCTTCCAGATTGTCAAATTTGTTGGCATAGAGTTGCTCATAATATGTTCTTATGATTGTATTTCTTTGGTGTTGTTTGTGATCTCTCCTCTTTCATTCATGAATTTATTTATTTGGGTCCTTCTCCTTTTCTTTTTGATAAGTCTGGCCAGGGGTTTATCAATCTTATTAATTCTTTCAAAGAACCAGCTCCTAGTTTCATTGATTTGTTCTATTGTTTTTTTGGTTTCTATTTCATTGATTTCTGCTTTGATCTTTATTATTTCTCTTCTCCTGCTGGGTTTAGGCTTTCTTTGTTGTTCTTTCTCGAGCTCCTTTAGGTGTAGGGTTAGGTTGTGTATTTGAGACCTTTCCTGTTTCTTGAGATAGGCTTGTATCGCTATATATTTTCCTCTCAGGACTGCCTTTGCTGTGTCCCACAGATTTTGGACCATTGTGTTTTCATTATCATTTGTTTCCATGTTTTTTTTTCAATTCTTCTTTAATTTCTTGGTTGACCCATTCATTCTTTAGAAGGATGCTGTTGAGTCTCCATATATTTGTGCTCTTTCAAAATTTCCTCTTGTGATTGAGTTCTAGCTTCAGAGCATTGTGGTCTGAAAATATGCAGGGAATGATCCCAATCTTTTGATACTGGTTGAGACCTGATTTATGACCCAGGATGTGATCTATTCTGGAGAATGTTCCATGGGCACTAGAAAAGAATGTGTATTCTGTTGCTTTGGGATGGAATGGTTTGAATATATCTGTGATGTCCATCTGGTCCAGTGTGTCATTTAAGACCTTTCTTTCCCTGTTGATCTTTTGCTTGGATGATCTGTCCATTTCAGTGAGGGGTGTGTTAAAGTCTCCAACTATTATTGTATTCTTGTCAATGTGTTTCTTTGATTTTGTTATTAATTGGTTTATATAGTTGGCTGCTCCCATGTTAGGGGCATAGATATTTAAAATTGTTAGATCTTCTTGTTGGACAGACCCTTTGAGTATGATGAAGTGTCCTTCCTCATCTCTTCTTATAGTCTTTGGCTTAAAATCTAATTGATCTGATATAAGGATTGCCACCCCAGCTTTCTTCTGATGTCCATTAGCATGGTAAATTGTTTTCCACCCCCTCACTTTCAATCTGGAGGT
>ML106408.1:41320-75911 GCA_003697995.1 Taxidea taxus jeffersonii
ACTTTGTCAAATGCTTTTTCAGCATCTATTGAGAGTATCATATGGTTCTTGTTCTTTCTTTTGTTAATGTATTGTATCACATTAATTGATTTGCGGATGTTGAACCAACGCTGCTGCCCTGGAATAAATCCCACTTGGTCGTGGTGAATAATCCTTTTAATGTACTGTTGGATCCTATTGGCTAGTATTTTGGTGAGAATTTTCACGTCTGTGTTCATCAAGGATATTGGTCTGTAATTCTCTTTTTTGATGGGATCCTTGTCTGGTTTGGGGATCAAGGTGATGCTGGCCTCATAAAACGAGTTTGGAAGCTTTCCTTCCATTTCTATTTTTTTGGAACAGTTTCAGGAGAATAGGAATTAATTCTTCTTTAAATGTTTGGTAGAATTCCCCTGGGAAGCCATCTGGCCCTGGGCTTTTGTTTGTTTGGAGATTTTGGATGACTGTTTCAATCTCCTTACTGGTTATGGGCCTATTCAGGTTTTCTATTTCTTCCTGGTTCAGTTTTGGCAGTTTATATGTCTCTAGGAAAGCATCCATTTCTTCCAGATTGTCAAATTTGTTGGCATAGAGTTGCTCATAATATGTTCTTATGATTGTATTTCTTTGGTGTTGTTTGTGATCTCTCCTCTTTCATTCATGAATTTATTTATTTGGGTCCTTCTCCTTTTCTTTTTGATAAGTCTGGCCAGGGGTTTATCAATCTTATTAATTCTTTCAAAGAACCAGCTCCTAGTTTCATTGATTTGTTCTATTGGTTTTTTTTGTTTTTGTGTTTGTTTCTATTTCATTGATTTCTGCTTTGATCTTTATTATTTCTCTTCTCCTGCTGGGTTTAGGCTTTCCTTGTTGTTCTTTCTCGAGCTCCTTTAGGTGTAGGTTAGGTTGTGTATTTGAGACCTTTCCTGTTTCTTGAGATAGGCTTGTATCACTATATATTTGACTCTCAGGACTGCCTTTGCTGTGTCCCACAGATTTTGGACCATTGTGTTTTCATTATCATTTGTTTCCATGTTTTTTTTTCAATTCTTCTTTAATTTCTTGGTTGACCCATTCATTCTTTAGAAGGATGCTGTTGAGTCTCCATATATTTGTGCTCTTTCAAAATTTCCTCTTGTGATTGAGTTCTAGCTTCAGAGCATTGTGGTCTGAAAATATGCAGGGAATGATCCCAATCTTTTGATACCTGTTGAGACCTGATTTATGACCCAGGATGTGATCTATTCTGGAGAATGTTCCATGGGCACTAGAGAAGAACGTGTATTCTGTTGCTTTGGGGTAGAATGTTCTGAATATATCTGTGATGTCCATCTCGTCCAGTGTGTCATTTAAGACCTTTATTTCCTTGTTGATCTTTTGCTTGGATGATCTGTCCATTTCAGTGAGGGGTGTGTTAAAGTCTCCAACTATTATTGTATTCTTGTCAATGTGTTTCTTTGATTTTGTTATTAATTGGTTTATATAGTTGGCTGCTCCCATGTTAGGGGCATAGATATTTAAAATTGTTAGATCTTCTTGTTGGACAGACCCTTTGAGTATGATATAGTGTCCTTCCTCATCTCTTATTATAGTCTTTGGCTTAAAATCTAATTGATCTGATATAAGGATTGCCACCCCAGCTTTCTTCTGATGTCCATTAGCATGGTAAATTGTTTTCCACCCCCTCACTTTCAATCTGGAGGTGTCTTCAGGTCTAAGATGGGTTTCTTGTAGGCAGCATATTGATGGGTTTTGTTTTTTGATCCATTCTGAAACCCTGTGTCTTTTGATTGGGGGCATTTAGCCCATTTACGTTCAGGGTAACTATTTGAGAGATATGAATTTAGTGCCATTGTATTTCCTGTAAGGTGATTGTTACTGTATATTGTCTCGGTTCCTTTCTGATAATACTTTTAGGGTCTCTCTTTGCTTAGAGGACCCCTTTCAATTTTTCCTATAGAGCTGGTTTGGTGTTTACAAATTCTTTCAGTTTTTGTTTGTCCTGGAAGCTTTTTATCTCTCCTTCTATTTTCAATGATAACCTAGTTGGATGTAGTATTCTTGGCTGCATGTTTTTCTCGTTTAGTGCCCTAAATATATCATGCCAGTTCTTTCTGGCCTGCCAGGTCTCTGTGGATAAGTCTGCTGCCAATCTAATATTTTTACCATTGTATGTTACAGACTTCTTGTCCCTGGCTGCTTTCAGGAATTTCTCTTTGTCGCTAAGACCTGTAAATTTTACTATTAGATGACGGAGTGTGGACCTATTCCTATTGATTTTGAGGGGTGTTCTCTGCATCTCCTGGATTTTGATGCTTGTTTCCCTTTGCTATATTAGGGAAATTCTCTACAATAATTCCCTCCAGTATACCTTCTGCTCCTATTTCTCTTTCTTCTTCTTCTGGAATCCCAATTATTCTAATGTTGTTTCGTCTTATGGTATCATTTATCTCCTGAATTCTCCCCTCATGATCCAGTAGTTGTTTGTCTCTCTTTTGCTCAGCTTCTTTATTCTGTCATTTGGTCTTCTATTTCACTAATTCTTTCTTCTGCTTCATTTATCCTAGCAGTAAGAGCCTCCATTTTTGATTGCACCTCATTAATATCTTTTTTAATTTCAACTTGATTAGACTTTAGTTATTTTATTTCTCCGGAAAGGGCTTTTATTTCTCCTGACAGGGTTTGTCTAATATCTTCCATGCCTTTTTCGAGACCGGCTAGAACCTTGAGAATCGTCGTCCTGAATTCCAGATCTGACATATTAGCAATGTCTGTATTGATTAGGTCCCTAGCCTTTGGTACTGCCTCCTGTTCTCCTGTTCTTTTTTTTTTTGTGGTGAGTTTTTCCGCCTTGTCATTTTGTCTAGATAAGAATCCGATGTTCTCCTTGTTAAGTGAACTTGGTCTTGGCTGGATTTCTTGTTGATCTTCTGGGGGAGGGGCCTGTTGTAGTGATTTTCAAGTGTCTCTGCCCCAGGTGGAATTGCACTGCCCTTACCAGGGCCCGGGCTAAATAATCCTCTCAGGTTCGCTTTCGGGGGCTTTGTTCCCTGAACGTTTTCCGTAGAGTTCCGGAGGTCCGGAATGAAAATGTCAGCCTCCCAATCTCCGGCTCAGAGGAGCCGAGAGCTCGGGGCCCCAGTCTTCAGTGCGCCTTCAGAGAAAAGCGCTTAATCACTCTCATCTCCCCAGCCTCCCGCCATGCTTGGAGAAAATCGTATGTAATCAGTCCCGTCTCACTGGCTTCTCGCTGTGCTCCGAGGTCACCCAGCCTGTGACCAAGTGTCTCTGTCTCTGGCAGAGTCCCACCTGGAGTCTCCGAACCCCATAGATCCCTGAGCTCTCTCAGGTCGAAGTCTCCCCGGATCTTGTGGGGACCCCACACAGAGCACTGGCCCGTGTCACAGACAACGGCTCTAGGAAACCCCGAGTTGAGAGCTCACTCCTCGGCCCTGTCTCTGCAGCCCGCTTCCCCGCTCTAATACCTGTGAGCTCTGCGACACTCAGACATCCCCCATCCTTCTGTGACCCCACGGGACCTGAGTCCACGCTGTTCCCGCGAAGTCTTCACCCCGGGTTAGCCTCTAGAGTGATGTCCCTCCATGGAGCAGACTTTTAAAAGTCCTGATTTTGTGCTCCGTTGTTCCGCCGCTTGCCGGGAGCTGGCCCCTCCCCCTGGGGTCTATCTTCCCGTCACGTTGGATTCACTTCGCTGGTCCTACCTTTTAGAAAGTGGTCGATTTTCTGTTTCTAGAATTGTTGTTTTTCTTCTCTTCCATCTCCTGTTGGATTCGTAGGTGTTCGGAATGGTTTGATAGGCTATCTAGCTGATCTGCTGCCTTATATCGTCTCAGCCTGCTACTTCTCCTCCATCTTGACCCCTCCAGAACAAGCTTATGTTTTATGAATTTAAAATCTGGAATGGGTGTTACTGATACATAGCAGTGAGTATAGTACTAAGTAAGATAGTTCCATACATGTTTCTCCAAAAAGTTTTAAAGGTATTCAGAGAGGGTAAGTGCTTATCTAAGGGAATTTTAGCAGCATTTTACGAAGACTCACTAAGACTATGAAAAATGAAGATAAAGAAAAGCTAGAAATATAATGGGCATGGCATGCTTGAGAAATGGAGACAGAATTGGAATTTAGGGTGTAAGATTGGTTTAAGGAAGATGATTGGTGGGCATATAGATAAGAAATGTGGGAGGTACAAAATTATGAATGATCTAAATTCAAGAAAATTTAGACTTTATCAGGAAGATAATGGGGGAGTCATAAAAGTTTTTTTGAGCAGAAAAATTTAGGGGGACAGAGAAATTAATTGATGAAATCTATTCATAACAAAAATAACTCTGAGCATGCATTGAAGATGGATTGTGGAAAGGAATTGGAGGAGAGACTAGTGATAAGGATTTCACTTGAAGATTCACTGAGGGTTGTAAACATAGTCACAATAAAATAAAAAATTTAAGAATCCCTGCAGAGGTAGAATCTTAAAAGACTAACTATTAATTGGACATAAAATTTAATGGCAAGGAGACATCCATTTAACTAAGATTTCTTGTTTGTGCGAGTGAGTGGTAACATACTGAACTGAAATGGGGAATATGGAGTTAAAGCAACTTTGGGAAGTATGATAATAAATATTCTGTTATGGAAATACTGAGTTTGAGGTGCTGAAAAGTCATTGTTATGGAAATGCCTAAAATGAACATAAAATACTTGCTTGGAACATAGAGGAAAAGTCAAAGCTATAGATGTAGAATGAGTTTCTTTTCCTTCTTTTTTTTTAAGATTTTATTTATTTATTTGACAGAGAGATCACAAGCAGGCAGAAAGGCAGGCAGAGAGACAAGGCGGGGGGTGGGGGGAAGCAGGCTCCCCACCAAGCAGAGAGCCCGATGCAGGGCTCGATCCCAGGACCTGAGATCATGACCTGAGCTGAAGGCAGAGGCTTAACCCACTAAGCCACCCAGGCACCCCTGTAGAATGAGTTTCATCCATAGACAAATGTGTCAGCATTGTATCTCTGGCATTTAATGAGTTTACTTCAGAATGAGAATGTAGAAGATGCGGGTTAAGGATTGTACCTTAGCCTATGGGATAATAGCATTTAATGGGCAAAAGAGAAGAGAGGACACTGAAGGAGTTAAGAATTAAAGAGAGAACATGGAGTAGTAGTATTTTTAAAGCCAGATGTTGACTTCTGAAATGAAGGGGTTGGTCATATATTCTGAGAAATATCGCTGGATTTACAATGAGGAAGCCCATGATGATGTTAGTGTAGCAGAGTCCTAAGTAAACTTGTGAGGGTGAAAATCTTGGTACTCTGTACCAAGTAACAAAATTGGAAAGCAAAGCAGGAAGTCATTGAGAGCTCAATTATTCTTTAAAGTGTTTAGCACCGAAAAGGAGAAAGGAGACTACGCTAACTTGTGGAGGCAATAGAACTGGAAAGAAGAATTCAGAATAACTTTATACGAATAGGGGCAGAAAATAGAAAGGAGAGATTGAAGATGAAGAAGGGATGTGAGGATAATTGATGGAAAAATAGGTAAGAATACTATCAAAGCAAACTTGAGGTGTTATTTTTCTTTTCAGACATTGTTAGACTAAGCTCATTTATTTTTGCAACAAGGTTATTGGACACTTGGATGAAATTACATAAATTGTGTACAAGAGCCAATAGCTGTGTGCTGCCTGTGACTCACAGTTTGAACCCAATTAATTCAGTTTTATATTTTCTGAATTGACCTCATTGCCTCAGACTTGGCTTCTCTTCCTCATATAACAGTTTACTGGGCAGTCTATTGGACTGTATGACTGGCTTTCAATTTTATTTTATTACCCAAAACCACCTCTGAGGTCACCTTAAACTCCATAGTCTTCAGGTCAGCTCATTCTTTCTCTATCTGTTTGCCTAGCAAATATCTCCGTGAACATTTTCAAGGATGGTTTGTCTTGGAGGGAGCTGTAGAGCCTAAGGATCAATGTTGAAATGACTGTTTGAGAATTAGAGAGTTCACACATAAGCTGGATGATCCTTGGGCAAGAATCCCTCCAACTCTGAAATACTGGAGTTCTTTTGGGAAAGAGATATGATTAGAGGAAGAGCTGGTCTTCAGTTCTGTTGAGATGGATCTGATCATGGAGCATCCAAGTACAGATGTTTTGGAAATATGGCATTGGTTCTGTAAGAAGTTTCCAATTTCTTTTCTATTAAAAAAATCGCCCTATTAACCACCTCTAAAATTAATTTATAAATACATATACATATGTATAAATATGACCATCCTCCCTCCCTCCCTCCTCCATTCTCACTTTGTCTCTCTCTCTCTCTTTATATATATATATATATATGTGTGTATATATATATATATTTTATATATTTATATATATACACACACACACATATATATATATATGAAATATTGAGGGAGGTGTGTCTGGAACTAAGGATGATATATACCTACCTAGGTATTTATGTATACATGTATATATATGTATGCACATTTATATACACAAATACATGATATATATAATATGTAGATAATATATACCAACCTATGTACGTTATGAATGTTATTGTCTTAGGTCTTATTTTTATGTCTTTGCATCCTGTTCGTATGTGACCAAATTAGTCTAAGCTTCTAAAGTGTAGGCATTGTGTGTTTGCATAATTCTCTCTGAGCGAGGAGTATTAAGTGCTCAGTTAATTATTTCTGGTGATGCTGATGAGTTGCTTCTAAAACGATTTCATGTAGGCTCAGTCTTATTGTACTTGATTTAAATGGATACATTCTTCAATAGAGCACAACACCGAGCAGTGTATGTCATCTGTAGCTGGCAGGTTGAAGCAGAATCTTTTAGAAGGTGGTAGGAAGTGCTTAGATTACCATATAAGACATGACTTTTCATCACCATGGGATATTTATTTATTTATTTATATTGTTTAAGTTTTTATTTAAATTCCAGTTAGTTAACATACAGTGTAATATTTGTTTCAGATGTACGACATAACGATTCAACACTTCCATACAACACCTGGTGCTTATCACAAGTGCCCTCCTTAATCCTCATCCCCTATTTCACCCACCCAACACCCACCTCCAGGGGACTTCATTTTAAAAGAACCCAAGACATAAAACATCTGTTTTATTGCTTTTGTTGCCACTTATTGCCATAAGAATAAGCCATTAAGAAGATTCACTCCAACAAAATTTTGACTGTGGAGAGTTGAATGAAATGGAGCAAAATCATAGGGTAAGGGACGCCTGGGTGGCTCAGTTGGTTAAGCAGCTGCTTTCGGCTCGGGTCATGATCTCAGGGTCCTGGAATCGAGTCCCACATTGGGCTCCTTGCTTGGCAGGGAGCCTGCTTCTCCCTCTGCCTCTGCCTGTCACTCTGTCTGCCTGTGCTCGCTCTCTCTTGCTCTAACAAATAAATAAAATCTTAAAAAAAATCATAGGGTAAACTAAAGGTTTTTTATTTGTACAAGTGTTGAATCTGTACATCTAAGAGGTCTGTGGAAATGAGCAGATTTGATGCACTCCTTTAACTCTCAAGAATCTCTCCATCAGGGACACCTGGGTGGCTCAGTTGGTTAAGTGGCTGCCTTCGGCTCAGGTCATGATCCCAGCGTCCTGAGATCGAGTCCCACATCGGGCTCCTTGCTCAGCAGGGAGCCTGCTTCTCCCTCTGCCTCTGCCTGCCTCTCTGTCTGCCTGTGCTCTCTCTCTCTCTCTAATAAATAAATAAAATATTTTAAAAAATTTTTTAAAAAATTAAAAAAAAAAAAGAATCTCTCCATCAATTTCTGGTATCACTCCTTCACACCACAAGGACACAGACTTGGACCGAAAGGCTGGATAAAAAGTAGACTCCATTCATTGTCCTTATTTCCCTCTCTCCTTGAAGACACTTATTCCTGATCACCCTCACTCCTTTATGAGGCATAATACTGAGATTCTCCATGCACAGCCACTGATAGATTCCAATTCTGGGCAGGTGGAACACATTAGCAGATCCTACACCCCAGGTCACAAACCCCAAATGTCCTGCAACAGTGAATGTTATTTCAGCTTAATTGTTTCAGGGTGGGCAAAAAGCATCAAATCCGGGAATAGAAAATCTCCCCAGGTGGGTTTTGTTAGCAGAAAAATGTACCATTTACTCTAGTGAAAGGTCTTCTCTCTAAAGAGCAACTTGACCATCTTTCCCCAAAGACCAAGTGGCATTTATGGACTAAGCAGACAAAATAAGAATTTAGAAATTGTATTCCCACCACATGCCTGCCGTTTATTGACTTGATTTTTTAGCTTTGAGCAAGTTATTTAACCTCACTGTGTGTTCGGTTCCTCATCTGGAAATAAAAAAGAACTACAAATATTCTATTCACTGGGGAGTTATGTGGATTAACTAATTAATGATTGAAGATTTCTATATAAATGCTAAGTAGTCTTACTATTTTTGCAATGGGAGACTACTGATGTGTGCTGGGTGTTGCTGCATGTGTCCTTTTGTTAGACTCTCAGGACAGGGCCCCACTACTTGAAGCCTTAGAAGCAATGTGTGAAACTCTGGCCTCTTGCTAATGTCTCCAAACTTATCCTACTGTCAGAAAGCACAGCTATGTCTCTGACCAGGACTGCCACAGGGAACAGCCCATTAGAACATCATCAGCATTCATATCCATCCCTAGACACCTTCACTTATCTGAGATAATAACCACAGAATAGGCTGGTTTGCTACCTGTTTCCAAATACATGATTGTTGTGTATACAGTACAGATACACACACACACACAGAGACTTCCCACACCTGGCGATACTTGTATGTGCGAATTGGCACCTTATAACTCACAGAAACAGTTACATGTGCTAATGAGGGAAGCCATAGAATAGTTAATCCAAAAGACCAGAAACTCGTAACACTATTAACATTTAGATTGGGGATGCATTACATAATTCTTTTTTTTTTTTAAGATTTATTTATGTATTTATTTGACAGAGAGGGGGAGAGAGAGACAGAGACAGAGACAGAGACGGAGACAGAGCAAGCACAAGCATGGGGCATGGCAAACAGGGGAGAAGCAGGCTCCCTGCTCAGCGATGAGCCCAATGTGGGGCTTGATCCCAGGACCCTGGGATCATGACCTGAGCTGAAGGTAGCGGCTTAACTGACTGAGCCACCCAAGCACCTCATATTACATGATTCTTTTAATAATTTATGTTTTGCTTGGACTACTATTAAAGTTTGCTTGTTCTCCTTGAGCACATGTTAGCCATCAGGTGGCCAGCCTTCCCATTTCATGTCTGTGCTCAATTGATTTTCTTTGCTTCAGATACTTTCCTCACTCTTTTCCCCCTCCTCCCACTCATATTCTTTCTTGGAGGTCTAGCTCAAGTGTTTCTTCTAGAGTCTCATCCCTGACTCACAGACTTCAGTATTTCCCATCTCCATGTAGCTTTAACACTGAGTACTATTTATTTGGTTTTTAATATTTTCCACCTTATATTGCTATTTGCCTTTGAAAATGTATCCCAGATGTTAACAAGAGTTCCTTGGTAGTTTAGAGCTAAATAACATCAATTTTAAACTCCATTTAACACCTAGTGGAAATTCAGGATTTCCTCAAAATCCTTTAGAGGTTACATTTTTTATGGACTATGGGTTTATACCCCTTTTGAAATATTTCAGGCTATAGATCATCTTATTGCCCCAGAGTACTGTCTTTTGTTCTGTCTTGGGAGCACCTAAATATAAAATTCAATTCCTTCTCAGTTTCCACAGAGTTTTCCATACTCAATGAAAGCATTCATAAGCATTAGCCATTATAGACAAATTGAGGATAATGGAGAGGGGACCCATTTCATGGCAACACAAACAGCTTCAGATAGCATGTGGGAGATCCTCAGCACTCACCCTGAACTAGAAACTTTTTACTGACTGGGTTGTGCCTCCAGCTTCATACCCCCTTCCTTGGACCTCTTGTCCCCCTGCCACTCTTTCCTCCCTTTCCTTTTCACAGCAGAACAAACTTTCATTTTCTTTCCCTTCCTCACACAGAGTACCCAAGCCAACACTTTTGTTGTTTGTCTCCTGAATATTTCTGCCACCAGAGTCTTACTTTCTCTCCCCAAATGTCAGATATTTTCTTCTCAAAGATAGTTCCTTTCCAAAGGAAATTTCATGCCAGCTGTTATTCCGCATCACTACCTGTGACCTCCACACCCTACCCCTATCTAATTACATTATCAGCTCTTCCAGGTCAGACCACTTTAATTCCTATTTTTGTATTTGTAATTCTCAGTACAGCCTAAGGCCACTTAAGGCTGATAGATGACAGGGATGTCTACTGTATGCAAAATCCCTTGCTTAGTATTGTGCGGAATACAAAGGTTAATCTGATTTTGTGCTCCAGAAGCTCATGGTCTAATATAAGAGTTAAGAATTTAGGCATGACGAAGATGATGATGATGATGATGATGATGATATTGGTGGCCATATCAAGATAAATCAAGGAAATGGAGAAGGAACTATGTTCTGTCAAGTTGGGGAGTATTGAAAGTTGCCTTAGGTAGACAACCCGTTACATGAATATTTGCACATTGATAATTAGGAGTAGATTGTACTTGGTAGTAGATCTATAAAGTTGTCTTCACAGGTTGGGATTTCACATAAAGAAAATCTTTTGGTCAAATATTAGTTAAGCCATTTGTTATTTATTTTATATAAAGTTTAATATTTTCCATCATTTAAAAAATATTGCATTTTATATTAATATTTTAAAATATTTTAAATTTAGACATATTATTTAATATTAAGATTATAAACTCCAGGGGCATCTGGGTGGCTCAGTCATTTAAGTGTCTGCCTTTAGCTCAGGTCACGTCCCAGGGTCTAGGAATCAAGCCCGACGTCAGAGTCTCTGCTCAGCTGGGCATCTGCTTTTCCTTCTCCCTCTGTCTGCTGCTCCTGCTTGTACTCTTTCTGTCAAATAAATAAATAAAAATCTTTTAAAAATATTATAAACTCCTAAATATTATTCTGTTTAAGAAATAAGACATTAAGGATACCGTTGAAGTTCTCTGGGTGCCTTGTCCTTCATCCTAATCGCATTTCTCTGTCAGAGAGAACTAATTTGTTCTTGGGGTTAATGTAGAGCATGAACTCAGCCATAATACCTGGCTTGCTAAATGTAACGCAGAGGCCACTGGGGGTGAAGGAAGGTTTCGGAGAAGGGCATGGGACTCTCGAATACGGAGATGAGACGTGTGTGACCACCCTGCTGTTGGAATGCTACTGGGAGTTGCCTTCCTGAAGCTTTCTCAGCCCAACAGCCACCCTGTGATTTAAGAAATGTATGCATTGTCCCTTAGGCTATGTTTAGTAGAACACGCACACTAACATATCATATCTTTCCTGTAAACAGATCCTCCTAGTTTCAGTAAGACCGCTTGTAACACGTGCAGTGCTTGAAAAACAGTGATAAGGATTTGTGATTATCCTGGAGGACCAATAAAAGTGGGAGCAAAGATGAGTAAAGTGTCTTCACCTCTGAGTGTTGATCGCCTTGCCTCCTCCTCTTTTTCTCAGCAAAGTTTGGAGTAATCTTTCTTTGGCTGGTACAGAGATTGCTTGCCATTCCCAGAAATCTGGGACACTTTAATCTTTTAATTATGCTTTCCCAGGTCACACTAGAGTAAAATCTTGTACCAAGCCTTTCTGCAGGCAGACTTGTGGTCACAAATTCTCAGAGCTTTTATTTAATCCCTATTACCCAAGCCAAGATGGATTCTTAGTTTGTTTTCCTTTACCAGCGGGCAGATTTTTTACAAGTCCACACTTTTAATGAGGGTGGGACCCTTCATGGGTTCTGGCTTTGTAATGGGTTGTCCATGTCAATTTTCTACCATGTGTGGACTGAAATCCTGCCATATCTCCTGGGACTGATGGGTACATTAGAACATAAGCCTCCTGGTTACTTACCCTCTCCATTCCTGGCTCCCATTCTCCCCCCAACAGAGAAGCAGAAACTTTGTTTTTGGTTTATTTCTGATTTCTAGTTCTTCATTCATTTCTGGCCTCTGGGAATTTCTTTTTCTTTCTTATGAGCTTATCTCTACATTTAAAAGGATGCTTGTATTTTTATTCAGGGTTTTTAAGTCTCCCATATTGTCAAAAATATAAGTGTCCCCATAGATTTTTCCAATTCAGTGGTCTACTTTATGACTCCCAAGAGGAGCACATTTGTTTGTCATTGTACCTCTATCATTTACCAAGTTGGAGCCACTAGCCTTCTACAAAATTCTCAGCTACATCAAGCACTTTCCCACTTTGCTGTTTTCTCTATCTAAAACACTATTTCCCAGAAACTGACTTGCGATATTTTAGGTCTCAGTTTAAATGTTTTTTTTTCAACACAGGCTCTTAAGGACCACTTTATTCCAAGTGGTTTATCACTGAGGTATCCTTATCATCCTATTTTATTGTTTTTACAATACGTCCCCTTATTCAAAAATTTTTTTCCATTTTTTTCTATTTTTTCATTGAATATCATTTCTACCTTCCATAATAAGGTCTTTGAGAGCAAGCACCCTGACTGTCTGATTTGGTATCATATATGCCTAGAGCAGCTCTTAGTACACAGAAGACTTTCAATATTTATTATCTTGTTTACTGCATGCATTCTTTCATTATCTGTAGGTCACATAAGATTTAGCTATGGAAGAGTTCATATTTTATTCTGTGTTTTAAAAAATCTTTTTGGAAGGTAGAATTTTGGAACAATTCTAGATTGTCAAGCAACCCAGCAACAAGAGAAGCAAGTAGAATCATAATGAATGAATGAATGAATGAATGAGTAAAAGAATTCTTACTTAAGTAAAGAATTCTCTTGTATACTATTTCATGGTGGTTAATCTGCTTAATTCAACATCTTCCATCTAAAAGTAATTTGGCACCATTGTAGATGATCAAACACTAATACCTATAAGGCAGAAACATTTGGAGTCTTCTCAGAAAGTGAAGCTCTGAAAGGCAATGAAGTAGAAAGTCTATGAATGAAGGAGAAAACATTTCAGGTACATTAAACATGGAAGTCAAACATGAAAGAGAAAAAAAAAAATAAAGGCCATGAGAAAGGGTTGAGAATCATTGACTTTCCAGCTTGTAAATTCATTCAGTAGGCATTTTTGAGTACCTGTAATATTTGCCAGCACTGGGGATCAGCATGATAAAGATGTGTGTAGGCATTTATTTCATCTGTGATCCTACCCTTGAACCACAGTGGTTCCACCTAGACTGCATATTAGAATTGCCTGGGGGCTTTAGAAAATCTTCATGCCCAGACTGAACTTCATATTAACTAAATCAGCATCAGAATTGGGTGGGACCTGAGCATTAGTATTTTTTATAGTTCCCCAGGAGATTTCAAAGTGCAGCCCAAGTGAAGAGTTACTGCTCTCCCGCATTCCTACCAAATGATCATCTACCTTGAGCTTAAATGATTCTGTACCTGAAACCTAGAGAAGAGAGGCATTGTCATTTGCAATGACATGGACAGAACTAGAGGGTATTACGCTAAGCAAAATAAGTCAGTCAGAGAAAGACAAATACCATATGATTTCATTTACATGTGGAATTTAAGGAACAAAACAGATGAACCGAGGGGAAGGGAAGGAAAAATAAAATAAGATGAAAACAGAGAGATAGGCAAACCAAAAGAGACACTGAACTCTAGGAAACAAACAGGTTGCTGGAGGGAAAGTGGGTGGGGAGATGGAATAATTGGGTGATAGGCATTAAGGAGGGCACTTGATTTAATGAACACTGGGTGTTACACTCAACTGATGAATCACTAAATTCTACCCCAGTAACTAATAATACAGTACAGGTTAACTAAATTGAATTTAAATAAAGAATTAAAAATAAAATAATAAAACAAGAGAAGCATTTTCTTATTTCCTTGCACTATTATGTTCCCAGCATCAAATACAGAGCCTGAGAACTGGTGAGCACTAAACAATTATTGATTGAATGAGTGGATATCGTCAGTGAACTCTGAGAGCAATATATGCAACATGGAGAGTACTGATCAATAAAGACTTCCCATATTACTAGGGAGGTATATTGTCCTCAGTTCTGATTTCCACGTAAAGGTAGTTTTCCTAAACATACCCCTGGAATCTCATCCCCATTTACTGAGGAAGCAGATGGTTTCTCTGGTTGATACATTTGGGCGGAATAAATAGGCATGGTTGATTTAGCCTTGACTTTCCTCCTCTTAGAAGTGTTGGGAACATGGAAATGTACTTTCCTATGGGGACACTGCCCTTGTATGGAGCCCTCCATATCCAGTGTTCTCTGGGACAAGAAATCTGCCTAATTCTGAGGTTGGCTTTCACACTAAGAGCATCTTTCCAGTTGAACTCCATCATTAATAAGGATAATGCTTTGATCTCTACCTGCCACTTCTTCATTCTTCTAAACAACCTCAGGACTCAAGTAGGAAAGGAGGGTGTTATTTATTATAGGCCCTATCAGAATTTAAAATACTTATAATTAAACTGATTCTGCCATCGAACACATTATAATCTCTGGTTTTCATGCTACATTTTGGACATAAAAGAAAAACCCACTTCCACCTGACAACATCTTGAATATTTAATGATGGCTGTCATGCCCACCCCTCTTGAGCTTCTTTTTTCTTTATCGAGGTATATTATTTCAGTTATTTCAGATGAACTTCAATAACATATTTTAGGGTGTCTCTCATAATCTAATCTCCTCATGAGGCATTTTGCCTTATGTCTATTTTTCAACTGTGATGCTCAGAAATGAATCCAATTCTTCCTTCAATATCTGGAAAGAGAAAAATATGTTTATTTGCTCTTGAGTAAGTTTGCCTTTTTAAAAAGCCAGACTGTAAAAACCAACTATATATATCTCCAGTTTTTGTGTGTCTGTATGTTTTTAATGCTTATTTATTTTCCTAAATAAAATGTAAAGGATCAAACTAGTGCCCTATACAGCTGATGGTTCAAAATATTTTTCCATTGTAAATTTGAGGCGTTCATTCAATTCAACTTGAAGAAACAAAAACAAGATAAATTTTATCAGATCAACATTTACTTGAAATAGATTGAAACTAAAACTATAAAGATATGTTTACAGGCTCTTAATACTTTTTGAAAAAATGATAGATGACAGATGATGATGAAGATAGATAGATAAATAGATATACTTAGTCATGTTATTTCCAATGCTATCCATACATGTCCTTCCATAAAAAATAAAATATACATTTATTCAAGTAGAAGTGTAAGCAGGTCCAACTATATGAGATTAGTGAATAGAAGCAGAAGAATAGAATAACTCAAGATTTCTCTTAGAAAGAATACAAAAACCAAAAACAGGCAAATGCTCATACCCTGCAGCAAAAGATCACTTAAGCAGATGAATATATCTATTTACTTCATGAGCACTTATCAGTGTGAGCCTGCAGTTTTGACAGCAATGCCTGATTAGAATGAAAAAGATTAGCAGAGACCAAAAAAAAAAAAAAAAAAGAAAGGAGCTGATTCTATACTATTATTTCATGAGTCATGAGGAAAAATTCAAGGAGGAAATATAATGAAGTTTTCATTAAATGTTGGTGCAAACTAAATTCCTATTCATGTCTGTCCCTTTCTGTACCCAAAGGTGGCTGAGATTTGGCAAACAAAATTATCTTGCTGAAATATACAGCAATTTCACAACACTGGAATTCAATATAGCCCAACAGAGTGACGAATTGTAGGCCCAGAGAGAAGTATTGCTGAGTCCAGCCATGAAATTCCACACAGGAAAGGAATTCGCATCCGTTCTTAAATGACAATAAACCAGAAAGATAGAAGATTGATTCCGGAGGCTCTGCAAATGTTATAGCTGTTAAAGTACATGGAGACTTAAAGGCATTCCTTTCTCTCTGTGTAGACATCAAGCTAGTAATCCATTCAGCAGGAAAACAAGTTAACAAGCAGTTTATGCTACCTGAATTGTGTTTTCTAAACATAAAGGGCTGAAGATTGTGGTGGAGGTTCACTTTGAAAGATTCAGAATCTGCTTCCATAAACATCTTTCAGTGCTCTGTGCCAGGACCTATACAAGGCATTTCACATTTCCTACCCTACTTGTTATTTACTGTGAGCAATTCTGAAAATATCAGCAAATAAGATGGTTCCTTAAAATGATGCAGTCAAGATACAGAACATACATGTCATAGTAAGCATTAACATCAATAAAATATTTAGGTAATAATGAAATGGAACCCACATTAAACAAATATATGGTGAAACATCCTTTGGAATAATGATGTAATTTTGAAACAAAGTAAAAATGAAAGTAATTAACTAAATTTCTTTTCCCTCCTGCTTCTACATTCTTTTTATTTCTTTTCCCACTTCTGTTTTGCCAATTTTTCAAGTCTCTGTCAAGGATTTTTTTCTTCCCAGAAAGGACTTCGAGGGATAAAATCTTAGCATCCAATAATAGATTAGTTATAAGAAGGAAAATATGCAATAGACAATGTATCAAGTTCACTCTCTGGGTCCATAAAGTAGATTTCTCTACCTTTCAGAAATGAGTGGGAATGATAGACCAAGAACTCAGAGGGATGCAAGGAGAAAAAAGAAAGGCAGGAGGAAACAAGTATCTCATTCTTGCTTTGTTGTCTTCCATAGTGCTGTTTGTCCACCTTATTGTTTCTTTCCTTGTAAAACCTTACATTCTTCCGAGTTCTCTCCATTTGTTGAAGTAGAAGGTCTTCATAAACTCAACTTACCCGATGTATAGAAATTCAAAGACATACCTTTACAATTACATTTGCAACACATAACTATGCAAATATATCTTCTCTATCACTTATTCTGAAGAGCCTAAAATTAAAACCAATAAAAGAGGTCATCTATACAATATTAAGTAGTTATAAATTAAAATAAAAACATCTACTCATGTCATATGACCACAATACATTGTCAAAGTAAAAATAAAGATACAAAATAGTATGTAAAATATCTTATTTTTATACATATTTTTTTTATTTGAGCATACAATTTTTATAACTAAAAGTAATTGGGAAGGATATACAGGAAAATGCAGTGATTGTATCTCAGTGAGAGGTGTCTGGAAAATTTAAATTTTCTTCCTTATGCTTTTCTGAATTGTTTGGGTTTTTTTTTTCAGGGTTTATGACTTATGCTTATATATTTTTTGAAACACACAAAGAAATAAGTACCTGAGCTGGGACTTGAGCCCTGGTATGCCGCTCTGAAACCCCTAGTATATTCCATTATAATATACGTGCCTCCAATCTAATCACAAACGTGATAAGAAGGAAATAAAGCAAATATAACAGCAATAGAAGGCTGGGGAAAGAAGGGACAGAAATTAGGAATGTCTAATAACAGAAACAAAAAATAAATTCTTCAGTCATTTGCAATTCTCTTTTGTTATTGCAACTAGCCAAAAATAAAAGTAATGCCCAAACTAATTGAGATAATAGACTTATCTATGTACTTATCTATTATCTATTACAATTATTTAATAGGGACAGCTATTACTCATGCACTATCTAAATTGTTACCTTTTAAAAGGGTACCTCTGTGGTGTAATATGAGATGATGCAAACGTGTGTGTGTGTGTGTGTCTGTGTGTATGTTTAACATACAGGAAAGTACATACACCTAGAGTAGTTATCAGAAAGGAAATATTACAGATTATCCTGAAATAAATATTTTTTGTTCACATCTTTGAAAACAATCTTTAAATACATTTCATACACACCTTTTCTTCAGAATCAGAGGGAACAAGTTATACATCTTTCTTTAACAGATTCACACCTAGGGCATTATACCAGACTTCCTGAATATATATATTTTTCCCCTAAAATTATTCTTGTACAGATTAATTTTTTAAAAAGATTTTATTTATTTATTTGTCAGAAAGAGAGAGAGCACACAAGCATGGGGGGCAGGAGGCAGAGGGAGAAGTAGACTCCCTGTTGAGCAAGAAGCCTGATGTGGGACTCACCACAAGTGTCCTGGGATCATCACCTGAGCCAAAGTCAAACACTTAACTGACTGAGCAACCCAGGCATCCTGATTCTTTATAGCCTAAAGTCAGAGATCAACAGAGCAAAATCTATCTGTATAGGTTTTGAAGATAGTCACAACTTGGAAAAGTTATTAAAATGTATTAAATATTTCTAGTGTGGTTTTTAAAAAATGGAATTTACTTGTACACATACAATTGTATTAAAATGATCACAACCACTTCCATTTTCCATCCTATTTGTATTTGTTCTGTGATGTCTTCAAGTCTATTTTCTTTCCAGTCATTCTCAGATGCTCCTACATTGTACTTCTAAGCTTTTTCAAGTCAGAGCCCATGAAAATATTCAGTGGAGTTCTATTTCCCTGTTGGCAAAATGTGCTTGGCTTCAACAATTTCAAAAGGTTGTCAACTAAAGGGAGGCCAACTAATGTCCTTTGGTTAGAACATGAAATTCTCAGTGTTATTATAACAAAAAAACGTATCTTCCTTCTAATACAGGGAATTATAGATTACCAAAGAATTCTATTCAGCAAGTAGCTTGTTGAGTATCACTAACTGTATGGTGAATAAAAACACAGAAAGTTGTTTTTAATGTAACTGGAATACAGCAAATCTGGAATCTAAAAATAACTTCATTTTCCAAGTTGTTATCTATTGCTACATCGGAGATGGATGATATTAAAAATTTTGATCAGATAAATAACATGTAGACAGTATTTAACATCTCTAAGCCAGGTGTTCAAAAGAAGCTATATGAGATATTCAGGAAGACTTTATTAGAAAAGTAGATACTTTTTACATTTTTACTACTTAATTCTCATTTTTTAAAATATTTTTATTTATTTATTTGACAGAGAGCACAAGTAGGCAGAGAGGAAAAAGCACAAGTAGGCAGAGAGGTAGAGGGAGAAGCAGGCTCCCCGCTGAGCAAGGAGCCCGATGAGGGACTTGATCCCAGGACACCGGGATCATGACCTGAGCCGAAGGCAGCCTCCCAACCAACTGAGCCACCCAGGCGTCCCTTAATTCTCATTTTTATAATATTTTATAAAGTTTAGAATTATTCACATATGTGTTAGATATACATTATATATTTACAGTGAATATCAATATATTTGGGTTGTGTGTTCAAATGTGTTCCAGTATATAAACCATTACTCTAAGAAAATATGACCCATGCACATAAGAAGAAAATAAATAGTATAGTCACACTGGTCCAGTAGGCTTTAAGTAGTAGAAAAACTATTACAGAAATGAAACAAATCACTTGAAAGAAAAACTATGCCAATGCATGACAGAAATTTTCCTGAAATAGCTGAATGAAGGAAATGGTAAATTGCAATACTAATACAATTTTTAAAATTCAGGCTAGGGAATCAACATGCTAATTGATTGGCCCACTTTTCTATTTAGAGCAGTTCAAAATCCTTCACCTAATTGAAATAGAATTGTAAGAAAACTGGTTACAGAATTTTTGAAAAGGAAGTTATAGTATGTTTGATCAATTGTTTTCCTTTGCTGCATTGACTGGGAAATTACTGTAGACATTACAGCAAACTTTAAAATTCCAGGAAAGTCCTTGTAGATACCACCTCACAATTATGGCTGAGTTCAGTGTGTCCCCCCACCCCAAACAGGCCTAAGAGAGTGCTCCCTCTCCAAAAGGCAAATTCTATATGAGAAAAGTAGAGGATGGAGTGGGGAAGGGGCGGCGACCGGGGGCTGTTATGGGAGTTGGAGTAGTGGAAGCAACATCCTGCAGGAACAACCAGATGCAGCTGGAATGTCGCTCTGATCATATTAAGAGGCTAGAGAAGAAAGGAAGGGGACCAGGGACACCGTGAAGTGGGCTTTAGGTATCAGGGCGTGAAGGATGGGTTTTTAGCTCTAAGTCAAATAATCCAGGAAACAGCAAAATAAGTAGAGGCAAGAAAGTTTGATTGTGAAGTGTAAAGTCCTGCAGTTGGAGAATGCTCAGGCAGAACCAGCTAACTGGTCAAGGACCTAGCAAGATGGGAGGGCCAATCACTCTATTAGAAATATAGATGTAAAATATTTTATTAGAAACCCAGGCAGACAGCCTTTGGAAACTCTCCAATATAGAAGGCATGCACCAAACTGACTGGCCGCGGTGAAGCTGAAAAGCCAAATTCTACACTCACATGCTGGCATGTATTTTCTCTTTAAGTCAATGTCTTAGGCTTTAACAGCTGAAACCAAGTCATTTTAAAAATACAATAAAAGCTGGAGCTATAAAGACTGTGGAAACTTACTTAACAGCATGAGTTAAAGATAACCAGGAATTTGCCCCTGGGAACTATTTAATGCTTTTGATGGAGCTGCAGCATATAGGGCCTAAGGTAATTGATGTACAGAATGAACAAGCTAATAAATACTAGTTCGAGAATTTCTATGATTTAAGGGGGATGGGAGTGTTAAGTTGATGAATAAGTCCCACAATGCTTTTCTTTTATAAGGTCTGCTAAGCCTAGTCGGCAATCATATTTCAAATCCATTCATAAGGTCCCTATAGAAGAATAAAAAGCAAGTGTCATGTGTCTGGATATTCACCAAAAAATAGAACAAAGGTTGTGTATACATGCTCAACATTAAGAAATGTGTTAAACTAAAATTCTGGTGAATCCATTTAGCATGGTTTTTTCTTGCCCACAAAGGTAGACTGTTTCTAATCTGCAGCTTTAAAACGGCCTTTAATAAATTAGAATTAATAGAAATTGAGTAACAAGGGGAAGGCCCTTGTACAGGGAATAGGGTGATAAGATGGAAGTTACTAATCTTTCTGGACGTTGTTTTTTCTTACTTGTTTTTTGCTTTAGTTTTTTTTTTTTTTAATTTTAATTTTGTTTTTGTTTTTGTTTTTGTTTTTCTAATGAGGAAGTTAAGATAGTTTTAAACATGCTATTATCCTGCAATTGAGGGTATAAGCTCACTAACAAAAAAGCACTCCTCATCAGATCAGCACTGCACTGGTTAGCTCTTTCTACATAACAAACTACCTTAAAACTCAGTGGCTTAAAGCAATGGCTTAAAGCAATAACCCTTTATTATTTCTGATTCTAGAAGTCAGCAAGGATGTGCTCGGAGCTGGGTTCGGTAAATCTCAGGTGGACTGCTTGTACCTGTGGTCAAATGGGAGGTCAGCTGGAGACTAGGGCCTCCAGGATGGTTTCTCACCTTCCAGAATCTTGTCTCAGCATGGTGGCAAGTTCAGTGAGAAAATTAGAGTGCAAGGCTCAATGTCTCTTGAAGCCTAGACTGGGAACTGGCTCACCATGATTTTTGCCACATTTTATGGATCAAAGAAAGTCAAGGCCTTGACTCAGTCTGGGCTTGTATCATAACTGAGATTCAGAGGTAGAAGAAAGGAGTCCCTGTGGGAGTAGTAGCAAAGTCTTTAACAAAGGATGTGGATATAGAGAGGGAGGAAAATGGAAGTACTTTGGTAATCAATCTACTAAAGAAACAATGAAGGCCTATAAACCTAGTCTTATGCTAATTATATAAACATTTTATAACAAGAAAGAGTAGACAATCATTCTCTTGTCATAAACTTATCTAGGCACAGTGGATAGCTGATGATTAAGGACATAATTAATTATTATGGACCTAGATTGCCTTGATTTGAATCCTGGCTTTAAAATTTTTATAATCTTGGGAAAAATCTTATCTTCCAGTGCCTAAATAATCTCATCTATACAATAGGGATGATAACAGTACCTTCATCAATATGTTGGTGGGAGGATTAAATAATGTCTAGAACCTGGCACACAGTCTTTTAATAAATACATGGTATTTTATCATTAATATTGATAGGAAAATATTAACAAAGATGCAAATTACAAGAATGGGGAAATCCAGTGGCTTTGTAGCAGGGCTTGCAAGTGGTCAGGCTAAGCATCAATAATTTGTGAAGTAGGGCACCTGGGTGGCTCAGTGGGTTAAGCCTCTGCTTTCGGCTCAGGTCATGATCTCAGGGTCCTGGAATCAAGCCCCACATCAGGCTCTCTGCTCAGCAGGGAACCTGCTTCCCCCCCCCCTTTCTCTGCCTGCCTCTCTGCCTACTTGTGATCTCTCTCTCTCTGTCAAATAAATAAATAAATATCTTAAAAAAATAATTTGTGAAGTAAAATATACTTTCAGGCACATACCTGCTATGAAGCCTAGGTTTTAAGTACCTCTAAATTTTTTCACCAGAATCTCATTGAATTCTCCTAACAAGTAAATCAGCAAAGTATACAAATGCTCTGTACTTGCTTCACTTTAAAAAAAAAAAAAGGGGGGGGGATTCTGAATTCATTTTAGTGCATTTTTAAAGAAAGGTTTTATCAAAGCAATCTATAATTATAGCCATGCTTTCCAGATAGGACCAGAGGGAAATATTCTAAATTAGGTCTTTCATGGAATCAGAGAAATGTTCCTATTCCTTCTTTCTCCAAATCTCACTTTCAGTTCTTTCACCCATTACCCAGTAAAGCCATAAAGGAACCAGATCAAAAGTCCTGCAATCTCAACTTCATGTATCATAAAAAGAACATATTCTCCCCATTGGTAGAAAAAGGAGACAAAGCCAGCTTTCTAACTACAGATCACAGCCAAAGAGTATGTATCAAGCACCTATCATTTGAAAGAAGGATGACAGTGCTCCTCTGAGATGAAAATAAAGGAGAAATCTGGAAAAAGAAGAATGCCAAGTCACCAGAGAAACCAATTATGCTTCCAAACAGCCAAAACATAAGCACATGTGTGTGCCCAGGGCTTAAAAGAAATCAGAGTCTTGAAAGAAAATCAGGCTTTGGATCTAAAGGAAATCATCTCCTTTGTATATCCTGCCTGCAGTTTTGGGTTTTTTTCCCCTAATCTCAATAGAATTTGCATGAACCATTTTAATTCATTCTCCTTGCACAGATACAGCACATTTACCAGCACACTGACATTTTAGTGGAAGAAGAAGAATTGGATATATGCCTTCTGGTCTCCTTCAGTGGAATAGACCACTGTCACAAACTTTGCTTTTGAGCATCAGGGAGAAAGAAGTTAATACTTATTGAGCACGTGATATCCAGCAACACAGTGCCAAATGTTTTTACATGTGGTCTGTCACTTAACTCTCACTACTATCCTAAGGTATTAACCCCATTTTACAGATAAGAAGACAAGCTCAAGAGGACATATGACTTGGCTAGAGTCACAGAGCAAGCATTCTGCTGGAGCTCAAACCATACTGAGTACTTGCTAATTTATATAAAGAGGTAAATAGCAAGCATGAAGGTTACCTCTTCCATCCCCATCTTTTATCCCTCTTTTGGGATACTTCCTAAAAACAGCTATTGAAAGACCCGCGGACTTCACCACCCAAGAATCGGACACCGGACTTCCACTGGATGCAAAAGCAAGAGGGTTTATTCTTCACAGGCGCCTGCGGGCGGTCAGCAGCACCAGCTAGCTGAGCGCGCGGGCTTCAGGCTTACAATCCTTTTTTATAGGGCAAGAAGGGGTACAGGAGCGACGGCTAAGCAACAGGTTTCCTATTGGTTGTTTTAAAAAACGTAATGGGGATTATCGGGGGTCACAGCTGCTAGTCCCCGAAACGGCCGGGAGGGGCTTTAGGGATCTTCCGTCCTCTATTCTCTTCCTGTTTTTGCGATAGGGTGGGAGGATGTTTTTTAGCCAAGCGCTTACAGAAGCGCTTACAGAACAAAAAAGCGATTAGTTAATCAATGGCTGGGGGAAGGGTGTAGCCAAGCGATTACAGAAAAACAAGAGAGCGTTTAGTTAATCAATGGCTGGGGGAAGGGGGTCTTTCATTATATCTCATCTATACTGCATCCATGTTCATTCACACTGCACAAATGCCCCCAGACAAACAGATCAAGAAAATTCTAAATAAATTACCAAAATGTACCCCCCCCACACAAATGTGCACAAAAAAGTACATGCACACATGCACACACATACTGAAAGAAATTCAGAAATTGGACGGTAAAAGGAGGTAAAAATGAAGATTGATGTGTAACAGAGATTTAAATATAAATAAAACTTAGCTTACATCTTTTGTGTTCATCACTCTGATTTGCAGAAACATATTTTCAATGATTAGTTTACTGTCCTTTTTGGGGAACGCCCATGAAAGGAAAGCATGAAAGACCAAAATGAGCCCTGTTGTTCCTTCAATTGCAGGGATAGTCACCGTACCAATTAAAATGAATTGCTAGCATATAAATTTCAAATGGAGATTAGCCCATGGATTTTTAATTTCCTTTAAGACACAGATATCTTAATAAATGAGTTTTATGTACTTCTATCCTTTTAGGAAATTCAGGTGGATAAATTCTGATCACCAAATTTGCACCTCTGGAAATGAAGCCTCTGTAGAGAAATAGCCCTTAGAGAATTAATAGATTATGAGATGTGCAAATGTAGGCAAGAGATGGATCCAAATGCAACCTTGTATTCACTGTTAAGGCCAGGTGTGTTAGTTTTCCAAGAAGTTCTGGAAAGCCTCTAACCCTCATGAGCAGGATCTATGCAATAGGCATGGAGGTAAATGTCCAACATAGGTTATCTCATTTAACTTGGTTCTATGTTTTATGCTCATGGTCATAAGAAGCTGATCAAGAGGGGGGTTTGGAGGCCTGCTTGACCTCCAAAACTGAGTGGAAAGCAAAGCAGAGTGGCGCTTGTGGTAGCTGGGAAGAGCTCTGTGAAACTAATGTCATGGTTTGAGTCAATACAGACACTTGAGAGAATAGATGTGCTATGGCCTTGTCTCTTGGTAACTCATTTTTATTTACAGAAAAAGAAAGAAGCCATAGGCTTCAGAAGTAGAGGTTATAGATGGACACAGAATTCAAGAGAGACCTGGGTTAGGCTGAAGTCAAGTAACATACTTAACAGTTCATATTTGATTTTTTATTTCCCTGAATAGGGAGTAAAAAATACCAACATTTGTTGCTCTAAAAACTAACTGAAACTACTTACTGAAGTGAAGGTTGGAAATCAAAAGCAAATGTTTTTAAAAGAAGATACATGAAAAGAACCTGCCTAGTGAGGGAAACTTTGTTTCTTGTGGGACAAAGGCCTAGGGCAGTGTAAATCTCCAATTGTTGATTCTCTAGCCACTTGGCCAGCTTTCTCTCCTGCTACCCAAAAGATCAGATATCTGTGGCAGCGTTTGTTTGGCAACAACCTGTTTTGGGAGGAAATTCAAATTCACTGCCAAGGTATACCCAGGAAGACATGGCCACTGAACTCATTCCACCAAGCAAACAAAGCTGTAGCTCAAACACCACTGTGACTCTTGCAGACCTCCCCGGTGATGGATAAAAGCCTCATAAGCTAAATATTTGGTTTTTCCCAATCAGTCAGCATTTGACTCACATTAGCGAAGACCTCTCACAGTTCAATGATATGCTTGTTGATCAGGAAAGAAGTATCTGTATTTATTTAATGGCTGGTTTGTTCAGCTTGTATTATTTCAAGAGGATTTCATTTTTATATTGAATAAACTGCAAGCAATGGCTGGCTATCTGACACATTTATTTCCAATCCTGTTCAGTGTTAGTGGGAGATATCAAACTGACAGGCTCGGAGAGCAAACAGGAGCTCTCGCAGGAGAGTGAAATTGCAGATATCCCTTTGGTTAATGGGCTCCAGAGCTGCCAGGTGCTCCTGGTGTTACTGTGGAGAGAAAAATGTGCAAGCAAGTCAGTCGGGCTACAAGTTGAATGAGTGCAGTTATTTTGGAAGAGGAAATTCTTAGGGCTCACCAGATTGCCTAGGAATCCTTAGATTCATCTCCATCCTTTGTTTTACAAATGGGGAGTCTAAGGATATTCATTGTGCCAAACACCCTTTTATTTTCTTTCCATTTCTCTAAATCCTGGCAATCCTTTAAAGTCTTGATTCTATTTTACCTCCTTTCAGTGAAAACTTTCCTTAGTGCTCCAAACCACGGCAGTTGCATCTTCTTCCAAACTCCTCTGGCTCTAAGAGGAAAAATATAATAGTGATTAAATCATGGTGTAGACCTCATGATTCATACTGGCCGTGTGGTGTTGGTGGTTACCTCTTACCTCTGATTCCTGATTTCCTCACCTATAATTCTAGTCCAATAATACTTTACTTCATTGAACAGTTATGAGGATTAAATTAAAATTGTCATGGGTAAGGACCTGACTCATAAACTCTCAAGCAATTTACCATATCCTCTTTAACCTTGTTATTTACTGTATACTTCATCAAGATCATATGTCTTATGCACTTGTGTTTATGTCCTCTACCACCTGTTTTAGTGTTTCACAAATCTCAGCTGCCCAGGCAGTGTAGACTGATGGCTTGATGTCTTAATCTATGTAAATGGCTTTAGCAGAAAACAAAAACAAAAACAGAGCTATATCTTAGAAAGAGACATATCCTATAAACATAGGCACTCCCATTTTGGTTAGTGTGTATGGCTATGGTGTGTACATAGAATGGAAAAGGAAAAAAAAAATACTCAGCAGTTTAAATGGCTTTTACCACAACTGTGGCAGAAGGGGTAAGATTTCTAAAGTGAAGAAAAGGAAAATACTGTAGATGAAAGGGTCAAGTATGCCTTGAAGAAGTAGTTTCAATGTAGATTTTTCGGGTTCATTCAAATCAGTATAAGCTGGACAAATAAGCCCTCCCAACAGGCTCAAGATACAAACCTGGGGATTTCCTGGGATATGAGGGCAAGTGGAGACCAACATATTCCTTCATATTTGAGTAATTAATGTCAGAGACGAAAGGAGATATGGCTCTGCTTGTGTGAAGCTATAAGAGTGCATGGCAAGCAGTAGTAGTTCTTTACCATGGTGATTACAAGACCAGCTGGTTGCAAGAAATGAGATACTTGACCTATGATGGTGGCTAAGATAAGATCTCTTTGTTACATCTGGGAATGTGACTAGCAAAACCACAGTCATGTGATTGTTCAGTGAAGTGTCCTAGATTGGACACAGGCTATTTATTTAACTGGTACTGAAACATGCCCAACCTCATACTTGGGCAATTCAGTTTTATACTTGAGCTCCTTATGGCTTTTTCATTTGTACTTTGTACATCCACAGCCAGTAGCTCTCCCTGAGGTCTTCTAGAGTGCTCCTTCTCTCATGGAATGTTTATATCACATCCACTCATTTCACACACACACACACACAAAATGCTTTGTGCACCTAATAGGGGCCAAGTATTATGTTAGGAAATAGAGTTACATAGGTAAAACATATAGTTCCCCCCCCCCCCAAAAAAAACATATAGTCCCTGCCCTCAGGAAAGAGCTTAGTCTACCAGGCAAGGCAGGCAAGAAGAGTCAATTGCAAACAGTATGATAAAATGCAACAACAGCACTATACATGACACACTATGGGAGGACAAAGACCTAATTCACACAGCTGCAGGGAAGAGAGCTCAGGGAATCCTTCTCAGACAAGTCCCTTTGAACTGAGTTTGATAAGATGAGAAGGTGTTGGCCAAGGAAATCAGAAAGAAGAGCATTCTGCATAGGGACTATACATACCAGTGCAGGAAGGTGTGAGGGCACACTCCAATCTGAAATTCACTGGATACAACTACAGCTAAGGGCATAAGAAAAGAGCTGGATAGAGATGTAGGGGGAAGACCATGAACACCATGTGTGCCATACCATGGGGAATGGACTTGATGTTGTTCTCAGGAATACTAAGGAGTGAAAATAGACAAAACTTGAGTAAGTGCACCAGTAAAAGGTTGAAAATAAAAGGCTGGTTGGAAATAATGGAGGGGAAGAGGATCTAGGGGGAAATTTTTTTTTTTTTTTTTTTGGAATGGGGAAAGTTTCAGATGAAGACATCCAGGAGATAGTAGGATATTATTTCTGGAAGTCAGGAGCTAAAGATGCTAAGTGGGAAGTCACCAGTAATGAAAACCACAGAAGTGCCTTAGAGAGTATGAAGGATGTGAAGCATAGAGACCAAAATTCTGGAATAAGCATTTAAGGAAGAGCAGCTGATAGATTAGCTAGAAAGAATTAGCAAAAAAAAAAAAAAAAAAAAAAGAGGAGAAATGTTTGTGGAAGCCAGTGGAGTAGAGATTTCTCTGAGAAAAAGAAGTGATCAACAGTAACAAATACCACTTGGCTGGAAATTGACCTTCAGTTTGACATTTTAATCCTCACCACAATTTCCTGATAAAATACGGATTTCCTAATTTGATTGTTGACAGTTGCCTTGCCCCACCCTGATTTTAATTTCAGATTTTCTCTGACTCAATAAAGAAGGCAGATTTGCTACAGCACAGGCAGGTACTAATTGAACTGCAGTTTCTTTTTAATATGACAGAGGCCTGGAACAAAAAATCAAGATACAGGGGCAGTGTATTAGAGACATGTTCCAATGTGGAATGATCCCCAGCTGAGTGTTTATCCTGGGAATTCTTACTGTTGATGGGGAGAAATATGTGTAGCATTATTTCTATCCCTCAGACTGCAGATTCCTCACCTCAACACTGGACTGTGTAATAGCTTTCATTCTGTACCCAGCCCAGGAAGATTTATTTTCAGTGACCACACAATGACGTGTTAATAAAGAAATTAAACAATCTCTATAATGAGAGTTCATTAATCATATTCAAAAATAGGGCACATATTTCCATAATTGCCCTCAGACACATCTGATAGTATTTTGGACATATCAGTTATGTATTGCTATATAGCAAGCCACCTTAAAACTAAGTAGATTGAGACAGCAGTGAATTATTATTTTTCATGATTCAATGGATTGATTGTCTTGGTGTTTCCTACACCTATGCCCATTTCACGTGAACTCAAGTCATGTGACTGCATTCAGCTGTGGGCTAAGATGGACGGTTCAAGATGGTCTCACTTGCACGTCTGGTTGTTGATGCTGGCTGTGAGCCAGGGACTTCAATTCTTCTGCACACGATCTCTCATTCTCCAGTAGGGTAGTCTGACTGCCCTGCATGACCATCTCTGAGCAGCAGGGCAAGAATGTGAAAGTCGAAGTTGCAAGGTCTATTAAGGCTTTGCCTTGAAAGCTGCACGGAATCATTTGCACTGCATTATACTTTCAAAGCAAGTCACAAGACCACCTGGATTCCAGGGTAGGAAATAGATTCTATCTCTTGATAGGAAAAACTGAAGAGTATTTTTCCTCAACACCTTGTATGTATACTTGTGTGCGTTTGTATGTTAGTATTATTTTTACATAGCTGCTATCTTACTAAAAATGTGGTACAGTATAAAAATCAAAAGCAAATTCTCTGAAATCAGATTACTTGGGTTCAAGTTCCAGCTCCTTGCAGCTCTACCAGCTTTCCTGCTACTCATCTCGATGGGTTATATGAGTGTTTTATGGTATCTTATTTATAAAATGCTTAGAAGAAGGGCGCCTGGGTGGCTCAGTGGGTTAAAGCCTCTGCCTTAGACTCAGGTTGTGATCCCAGGGTCCTGGGATCGAGCCCCACATCGGGCCCTCTGCTCAAGAGGGAGACTGCTTCCCCTCTCTCTGCCTGCCTCTCTGCCTACTTGTGATTTCTCCCTCTGTCAAACAAAGAAAAAAAAAATCTTTAAAACAAAACAAAACAAAACGCTCTGCCTTTGGTCATGACCCGAGGGTCCTGGGATCGAGCACCTCCCCCCCCAATCAGGCTTTCCGCTCAGTGGGGAGCCTGCTTCTCCTCTCTCTGCCTGCCTCTCTGCCTACTTATGATCTCTGTCTGTCAAATAAATAAATAAATCTTTTAAAAAATGCTTAGAAGAGTACTTGGTATTAAAAATAAAAACAAAAACACTTGGTTATACAACTATCTTCATTTGTTAACTTTTGAATGTCTCATTTTTCTACTCCACATTATAATATAACCATTTTGCTACATTATTACAGATTCTTCACATATGTAATTTAATCCAGTAGTTCTTTATGTGGCTACACCATGATTTTCTTAACTATCTTCTCTGTAGCATATTTAGTCTAATTCCTATTGTTAGCTATCATATATTGAATGCAATGATTTTTAAGTATAAAGCTGTTTGCTTTTTTTTTTTCCCCTTGGCTATACTCGGATCTGTGTGCATTTGTCCTCATTTTTGTGGTTACTCCTTCCCATAAGAAAGACTCTCAGAATTGGAAATTCTGAGGCTGGTTGTTTAAGCATGACCAAATTCCTTTCTAGAAGAACACACCCTTTTACACCCCTGCCAGCAATGTATGAGAGAGTCTGCCTCTACACCCTCAATTGTGGTACTTTAGATGTGGCATTATTTCTAGCTGGAACACAAGAGAAATCTGAACTCTTTCATTTTCTCCTCCTGGTGAAAAAAGATTAAAGCTGAGCAGAAAAGCAGCCCTAGATGCCATTCACAAAGGTTAGGGAAAATATGTGGTAGATAGAAGCAAACATGTCTACTGAAAATAGAAAAATACAATATTCATATTAAATAAATAAGTTGCCATCTGTCCTTTCAACAACACACTAAAAGATACACAAAGTGATAGCTAAAATTGCTATTTTTATTTGGTGGCTAGTTTGATTTTCTTTATGATAATGTCTAAATAATGGGAAAAGAGAGAAATGCCAAACATCAGAATTTCCACAGCAGCCAAAATGTCCAGTTAAGACCTTCTGCAAAGCAAAACAGGATAATAGGTGGATCTGACATTTACAGAGGGTTTTTGCTCTCATCATTAGATGGATGACTCCAACACAATGACAATAAGTCCTTATCTCCCAATCATATTTTAATAGAACAAATTTGCTAGACTCATGAACATGAATAGACTCTTGGCAGTACAGGTTATTTTAATGGACACATCACTTTAAGCTAAACCTTCTCCATCTGCTCAGCTCTCTAATTACCAATGCATAAAGTACATAATTCACAATTACATCATAAAAATAAGATCTACATTATATCAACTCATGTCAGAGTTTTCAATCCATGCTATTTGGCATCTGTTGCAGTATTAATATTTACTCCCTTCCAAAAAATCAGACAAACACAACACTTTCTCAATTAGAACATTCCGGAAAAAAAAAAATTGCGTTTCCAAGAGAAAAGGGAATTCTCTATCACATTACTTCCTTTTATGATTTTGCCATATTGTTTGACATTGCTTACTTGTACTATAATCAGGCAGTCCTGCAGAATCTAATCCCTTTCTGAGTTGGGCCCTCACAGCTTTCCTTAGAGACAGTAGAAAACTGATTTAAAGTCACAAAAAGCCAAACTTTGTTCATACTGTAATTATAAAATCATTTTAAGTAATATTTCTGAAATATTAAAAATTTTATTTTCCACTAAGAAATGCATTTATTATTTATTATATTTCACATTAGAAATATAGCAAATGATATAATTGAGAATATAGGAAGGCAATTAATTATAGTTATATATAAATATATATAAATGTTTTCTCATCTCAGGGCTGAATGAATTGTTCTGGAGATCTACTAGAAGGAAGATCACAGGAAGAGACTGAGGGAGAGGTCAAAGAATGGGAAAATGGTAGATGGGTCAGCCCATCCACATGCCTCCCCCTCTCCTACCCTATGATCTGAGATTGGCTTATGTGTGGGTTTCCCTGAAGACCATGTCCCTGGCTACCCTGCAGCCTTACTCTGGCATCCCACAAGCTCAGCTGTTTGCCTAGCTTCAATCTGGATGCAGTTCTTCAATTTTTATCATTGCTGGAATCTATTTGCCTTTGGATATCTGGTTCATTCAAGAACAGGGTACTTCAAGTTCCCTTTTTGTACTGTCACTACAGCGACATATTCACTTGGAGTCTTAAATGAAGGCCTTGTTTCTGGTAATGATCATTGTAAACACAGAGAGTTCAAGAGTGTTGAGTGCTTCAGACTGCAGAAAGGAGAACTCCCATTTCAAAGGAGCTAGAAGCCTTTCTTTGGTACAAATTAGAGTGGTGCCACTCAAACAAATAAGGCTAGAGAATGTTGACTTAGATGCTAGCTTTGGGGCCAACAGTGAAAACACTGTTAAAATTATTTCATTTGAAGAAGAGGAGTCAAGATGACGGAGAAGTAGCAGGCTGAGATGACATCAGGCAGCAAGAGATCAGCTAGATAGCCTATCAAACCATTCTGAACACCTACGAATCCAACAGGAGATCAAAGAGAAGAAAAACAACAATTCTAGAAACAGAATCTCGACCACTTTCTAAAAGGTAGGACCAGAGGAGAAGTGAATCCAACGCGACGGGAAGATAGACCCCAGGGGGAGGGGCCGGCTCCCGGCAAGCGGCCGAGCACAAAATCAGGACTTTTAAAAGTCTGCTCCAGGGAGGGACATCTCTCCAGAGGCTAAACTGGGGTGAAGACCTCACGGGGGCAGCGTGGACTCAGGTCCCACAGGGTCACAGAAGGATCGGGGGTGTCTGAGTGTCACAGAGCTCACAGGTATTAGAGCGGGGAAGCTGGCTGCGGAGACAGAGCCGAGGTTTCCTAGAGCCGTGGTCTGTGACACGGAACGATGCTCTGTGACACAGGCCGGTGCTCTGTGCGAGGGGTCCCTACAAGATCCGGGGAGACTCCGACCCGGGAGAGTTCAGGGATCTACGGGGTTTGGAGACTCCAGGTGGGACTCTGCCAGAGACAGAGACACTTGGTCACAGGCTGGGTGAGCTCGGAGCGCTCCCAGAAGCCAGTGAGAGGGGACTGATTACGCACGATTTTCTTCAAGTGCGACCGGAGGCTGGGGAGACGGGAGTGATTAAACGCTTTTCTCTGAAGGTGCTCAGAAGACTGGGGCCCCTAGCTCTTGGCTCCTCTGAGCTGGAGATTGGGAGGCCCCCATTGTCATTCCCGTCCTCCGGAACTCTACGGAAAGTGTTCAGGGAACAAAAGCTCCCGAAGGCGAACATGAGAGGATTACTTAGCCCGGCCCCTGGTAAGGGTGGTGCAATTCCACCTGGGGCAGAGACACTTGAGAATCACTACAATAGGCCCCTCCCCCAGAAGATCAACAAGAAATCCAGCCAAGACCAAGTTCACTTAACAAGGAGAACAGCGGATTCTTATCTGGACAAAATGACAAGGCTGAAAAACTCACCACAAAAAAAAGAACAGGAGGCAGTACCAAAGGCTAGGGACCTAATCAATACAGACATTGCTAATATGTCAGATCTGGAATTCAGGATGACGATTCTCAAGGTTCTAGCCAGTCTCGAAAAAGGCATGGAAGATATTAGAGAAACCCTGTCAGGAGAAATAAAAGCCCTTTCTGGAGAAATAAAAGAACTAAAGTCTAATCAAGTTGAAATTAAAAAAGCTATTAATGAGGTGCAATGAAAAATGGAGGCTCTTACTGCTAGGATAAATGAGGCAGAAGAAAGAATTAGTGATATAAAAGACCAAATGACAGGGAATAAAGAAGCTGAGCAAAAGAGAGACAAACAACTACTGGACCACGAGGGGAGAATTCGAGATATAAGTGATGCCATAAGACGAAACAACATTAGAATAATTGGGATTCCAGAAGAAGAAGAAAGAGAAAGAGGAGCAGAAGGTATACTGGAGAGGATTATTGTAGAGAATTTCCCTAATATAGCAAGGGGAACAAGCATCAAAATCCAGGAGGTGCAGAGAACACCCCTCAAAATCAATAGGAATCGGTCCACACCCCGCCATCTAATAGTAAAATTTACAAGTCTTAGCGACAAAGAGAAAATCCTGAAAGCAGCCAGGGACAAGAAGTCTGTAACATACAATGGTAAAAATATTAGATTGGCAGCAGACTTATCCACAGAGACCTGGCAGGCCAGAAAGAACTGGCATGATATATTTAGGGCACTAAACGAGAAAAACATGCAGCCAAGAATACTTTATCCAGCTAGGTTATCATTGAAAATAGAAGGAGAGATTAAAACCTTCCAGGACAAACAAAAACTGAAAGAGTTTGTAAACACAAAACCAGCTCTACAGGAAATATTGAAAGGGGTCCTCTAAGCAAAGAGAGACCCTAAAAGTATTATCAGAAAGGAACCGAGAAAATATACAGTAACAATCACCTTATAGGCAATACAGTGGTACTAAATTCATATCTCTCAAGAGTTACCCTGAATGTAAATGGGCTAAATGCCCCAATCAAAAGACACAGGGTTTCAGAATGGATCAAAAAACAAAACCCATCAATATGCTGCCTACAAGAAACTCATCTTAGACCTGAAGACACCTCCAGATTGAAAGTGAGGGGGTGGAAAACAATTTGCTATGCAAATGGACATCAGAAGAAAGCTGGGGTGGCAATCCTTATATCAGATCAATTAGATTTTAAGCCAAAGACTATAATAAGAGATGAGGAAGGACACTTCATCATACTCAAAGGGTCTGTCCAACAAGAAGATCTAACAATTTTAAATATCTATGCCCCTAACATGGGAGCAGCCAACTATATAAACCAATTAATAACAAAATCAAAGAAACACATTGACAAGAATACAATAATAGTTGGAGACTTTAA
>RCUC01149369.1:0-73518 GCA_003697995.1 Taxidea taxus jeffersonii
GGGTGAGTCTGTCCAAGTTCTGGGACGCTCTCAGTAACAGAATGCAAACTAAAGCCCGCGGCGGAGGTTTCCTACAAGCCGGCAAAATGTAAAATGATGATTTGGTTCCTGTTTAGGAAGTGGTTACCATTCTTTCAATGGCCGCAGGAGACTAAAAATGAGGAGAGGGAGGAAGGGAAGGCGGACGGAGAGTGTGAAGATAAAAATAGGCAGACAAGATTGGATCCCCCAACTCGGAATTCAATCCTGTCATCTCCTTGACAACTGGCCCTGCCGAGGGACAGGGGGCAGAGGTCAAGTCCCAGGGGTCCACCTGCCTCAGCAGAAATCCTGGCCTGGGGCCTGCCTCGGCGGGCAAACTGGAAAACCTGAAGTGGGAAGCCTCTGGCCGGCCCCCTGCATATAACCCGCCTCCTCCCCTTCGTCTGACTTGGGGACACGAGCAGACAAATGCAGGGAGTGGCTGCTTGGTGGGGGTCCCCCCACCGCCTGGGGCTGTAAGGGTGCATGCCCATGAGATCCGGCCTGGCTAAGATTGTCAGGAAGTTCTGTATCCTGGACTCAGAGTCTAGAGAACCTTCCAGAGCCCTGTCTTCTGAAAGACAATGGCATCTGTGCCCCCGCCCCTTCCCCAGCAGTCGGAGAAACGATGCCCACGCAGCCTCTGCTGTGCAATGACCAGCCGGAGCTCGTGGGCCCCACCCCCCACCAAGCTGGGCCTGGTCTCAGGTGCATGGGGCTGGGTCTCCCTGTTACTGTCCAGCCCCCGACCTGGGCAGCTGTATATCAGGCCCCTCAGTCTGGGGAGCAATGCGGGAACCACAGAGAGCCCGGAGGGGAAATCACTGTTCCCCTCTCTGCAGCACCCAAGTTTTCTTTTTTCTGATCCGATCATCTGGAGAATGCTTATGTTACAGAGTCAAAGCTTGCACAAACTTTTAAGGAGAACGCTCATAGAAATTTCACCCTTGCTGTGCTGTCTGGCTCGATTCACACCCCAGCCCAATCCCCGCCCCCAGCAAATACAGGCTCGCTCCCTGCTGCTGTGAGCGTGCTTTGCAGGAAAATCTGCAAACGGCAGGTCTGATGTGTTACCTTTCCAGGAATACTTGCCCCTTAAGAGCACATCAGGGAGAAGAGCCCATAAACCCCTGTGGAATGAAATTAGACTTAAATAAATGCAAAGAGGGTTGAACTGTAGCTATTGTAGATCAGGCAATGCTGGGGAAGGGCAGGATTTCGGGGCCCTTCCACTCAGGCTAAACAGATAAAGAATAATGGAAGAGCAGCCACCACTTACTGCACACCTGCAGGATGGGTAGGTGGGAACTTCACGGGCAGGATAGGCATCGCCTTCCCACCCAGAGCCACGAAACCACCAGGCACCCACCTGGCAGGTAAGATTCGCATCCGGGAAGCCAGGGTCCTCTTCTTCCTCTACCACCCAGAGGCCCTTCTAGGGAGTGAGACTCGACCCTAGGCAGAAGATTCATCCAGAAAAGGCAGTGACAAGACAAAGTAGCCTCCGTCTCCAAGGACCCCCAGGTGAGAAGTGGCCCTGTGAGCCAGGAACTCCAGGGCAAGTCAGGAAGGTCAGGTGTCCGAGGCCGACAGGAAGCTGCTCCCCAGCAAGGGTGGAGTCTGGACCGGCATCCTTTAGTGAATTCTCTTGCTCTTGTGGCTTCCCACTAACCTGCTCCCTGTCATCAGAGTGGCTGCACCTGTTTGGTGAGGCCCAGAAATGGGCCAAGATTAGGTTTCCGGCCAATCATCCCATTATACCTGGATCGTATTTGGGTCAATCGCCGATGAAAGCTGAGTGAAAGCGCTCCCCCTGTTACAGGCCCAGCGCCCTCCGGAGGCTGGACCCCTCTTTCTTGCCCACTTGGCTGTGTGAGTTGAGAGGGGCAGCCCTGTGCGTGGCACCAGAGGGAACAAAGCGTTAACTGGAAGAGCAGCCGGTGGTTGTATTTTCTGAAACAGCTGCCTGGACAGCTAGACTTTTGGAAAAATAAATGGCCGGGAAAATAAAGAGGGGGATGTCATGGCACCTGGAGCCCCTGAAGGGAAGTCCCCAGAGCCCCACTGGCCTGACTCTACCAGGCTTGATGTACCATCCCACCCTGTGTCTCTGCCAGGAGCCAGCGACCATCCTCCCAAATATCTCTGGAGTCTCATTACTATGCAGACCAATTTTTCATTCATCTGGAATCCACTGTAGCATTTTAATGTGGAAAGCCTGCTACTCCATTTCTCTCCCCTGAAGAAAAATGGCTTAATTTCTCCTGCTGATAGATTTTTTTTCTGATCATTCAGACAGTAGAAAAAGACCCTGGAAAATCAGCTGTTGGGCTATCCACAGACATTTTATGATGGCCATAAACAGGGCTGTGGTGGGGTGACACGCCAGGCAGCATCCTGATCGGTGGCCTCAATGCTGTTATTGTCAACCTCCTGCAAAAATGATGGGTAGAGAGATAAATGCATAGATGGGTGATAGAGAAATAGATGATAGGTAGGTCAAAGATAGATGATAGAGAGAGAGATGATAGATGGTCAAATGGATGGATGGATGGAAGGAAGGACGGATGGAAGGATGGATGGATGGATAAACCATGATAGAAGCTGTGGCTTCTCCGCCATATTTGAAAAGTATAATCCCTCCCTATATTTTTCCCTGCAGACATGTGAGACCTTCTGATACAAAATCAGTCCAGACTCCCCTACCTACCAACCCACCCCCAAATTGAGACAGATTTCACCAGCAGGGGAAAAATCTATTTAGGAAGGAAATTAGAGGCAAAATTGGGGTTAATCATTTTAGCTGTTTTCTACTGTTCAGCCCACGAGGCTCAGATGAATGAAATCAGCCCATCCTGTCTAGGGTTCTTCCTCTGAGGCTGAAGATGGCCTGGTCTGGCCTGGGGAAGAAGGGGGCCAAGGGGAGAAGAAGGCCAGGCCCACTTCTGGGTGAAAGGACTGGAATTTCATTAGAAGAATGTGGTAGTTCAAGGCATAGACCCTGGAGTCCAAACACTTGTGTTCAAAACTCAGATCTGCCACACACTAACTTTGTAACTTGAGCAAGTTACATGACCTCTCTGTGCCTCAGTTTCCCCATTGATAAAATGGGGGATAATAATAGTACATACCTCATACAGTTGTAAGGATTTAGCGAGTTAATATCCGTAAAGTACCTGAAACAGAGGTCAGCACATACGGGGTGGCGGGGGGGCATGTCAAACCTCATGCCTAGACACCCTTGATAAAAAGCAAGTTCACTACACCAAAGATGAGACTTTAACCCCAAAGAAGATAATTAAATTTAATTAACTCAGCCTTGGGTTCAAGGCTGAAGATTGTACGTAAGTATTACCCTCTTCCCTTATACTGTTTATTGATCTTGCCTACGATCCAAGACAACTCTCATTCAAAGCAACAGCCCAGACTGGGCCTGGACTCCAAATACAGAGGAAGTGATTTCTATGACTCAGGACCCTAGGCCAAGACCTCATTCCAAGGGCGGGCACCTCCAGGGCTGAATTCTCCACTGTCAGCTGCTGTGGCCTTGGAGGAGCCACTGGACAGCTCGATGACCCTCAGAAATCCCAGAGGAGTTGAACAGACCTTATCCTACTATTGCCTAATCAAAATGCCTATATTCTAAGGCAAGACTTAGAAGTCACCTAATGCCTACATTCACATTAGCTGCCTCTTTGTTAAATATGCTTACTGACGTGTGGCCTCTTTGGGGGTTTGGGCCTTAGAGGAGCTGAGGTTACAAAAGCAGAAGGCAGACAAGTGTTAACATTGAACTTTCCATACAAAATTTTGTGTCATTGTCTCAGTGTCCCCCGACCCACCACCCTGCCCAACTCTGCACACATCACAGTGACCAGCTAGAGATTTGGTTCTAAAACTGAAAACAGCGGGGCTCCTGGGTGGCTCAGTCGGTTGGGTGTCTGATTCCTGATTTCAGCTCAGGTCATGATCTCAGGATTGTGAGACTGAGCCCCATGTCGTGTTCTGCGCTTAGAAGGACGTCTACTTGGGATTCTCGCTTTCTCTCTATTTGCCCACCTCAAGTAAATAAATCTTTTTTAAAAAGCGAAAGTATCTATTACTGATAAACCTTGATCTCCTGCCCAAAGCTGCCTGTTCCTCCTACAGTGGGAGCCAGCCAGAGCTCTCCCTATCGGCGGGCAGTCCTAACAACCAGTTTGAATGAAGCTGGGACATTTCGCCTTTGGAGAACGGGATGTAAAACTAGCATGTGTCAACATGATAGAGTACTATGTTGCCATAAAAAATGATAAGTGTATGGATTCTGTCAATATATGGAAATGAGTATGTGAAATAATGTTAAATGGAAACAGGCAGAGGACCCAGTAGTTGGCCTGGACTGATTACAACTCCATCAATAATTACATCTGCACACTCAGAAGCAAGGACTAGAAGCCAATTTAGAGTTGTATAAATAGAGGATTATTCACTGGATTTTCTTTTTCTCCCGTAGAATATATATTTTTTATCTTTTTAATGAGAACAACAGGAAGTGTGGAGTCAGACCAACAAGAGAAGCATTTAGCTGCTGACACAATCACTTGGATGGGAAGGGACATTTGCAGTGGTTGAAAAAAAAAGTGCATCGAAGGAAGCTAGACGCCTGAAAACAGAGTCTCATGAACTATGCAGACCCTGCCTCTGCAGGACTGGCTGCAGCCCCAGGCTGAGTGGGGACATCAGCACCATTCTCCCAGGTGGACAGAGAAGCAAGCAGCAGATGGAGACTCCGGAGGAGATTGCGTGTAGACACAGGGCTAACTCTTTATAAGTTCACACTTTGCTTTAAAAGAGAATGATCACAGGTGCCTGGGTGCTCAGTTGGTTAAGTCACTGCCTTCAGCTCATGTCATGATCCCTAGGTCCTGGGATTGAGTCCCGCATCAGGCTCCTTGCCCAGCGGGGAGCCTGCTTCTCCCTCTCCCTCTGCCCCTCCCCACTGTTCATACTCCCTCTCTCTCAAATAAATTAAAAAAAGGAATGATCACATTGTCCTCATTTGTCCTGGCACAGACCTAGTTGTGACACCACTGTCCTAGGATAATTTTTTTAAAGATTTATTTTTGAGAGAGAGAGAGAAAAAAAAAAAGAGAGAGAGAGAGAGTTGGGGGAAGGGCAGAGGGAGAGAATCTCCAGCAGACTCCCCACTGAGTGCAGAACCCCAGGCAGGGCTCCATCCCACACCCCTGAGATCATAACCTGAGCGGAAACCAAGAGTCAGACACTTAACCAACTGAATCACCCACATGCCCCCTGTCTTACTATAATTATTAATTACATCCCCTTTGATCTCAAAAGTGTTCCTGTTGGGGCACCTGGGTGGCTCAGTGGGTTAAGCCTCAGCCTTTGGCTCAGGTCATGATCTCAGGGTCCTGAGATCAAGCCCCGCATCGGGCTCTCTGCTCCGTGGGGAGCCTGCTTCCCTCTCTCTCTCTCTGCCTGCCTCTCTGCCTACTTGTGATCTCTGTCTGTCAAGAATAATAATAATAATAAAATAAAAAATAAAAATAAAAAGTGTCCCTGTTAAGATAATAAAGTATGAGGTCATCCTATTTAAAGAGGCCACACAGGCTACAGCTTGCTGCCTGGTGGGTGAGGAATGTCTGTGTCTCCTTGTGCCTGAAATACTTGTACATGGTGGCTTTCCTCGCCTCGTATCCACCAGGGATTCAGGACAGTGCTTCTGTCCCCTTTTTACAAGGACATCTAGCTGTGGGTACATGTTTGGACTGATGGCAGTTCTCAGCTGGAGCTGGCTGGACGAGAGCAGACTATGTACATTTTCCCAACATCACATTCAATGACGTCATGTTAGTAGCTTGAGACCAGCACCATGGCCATCAGGAAATGCACAAACCTGGGCTTTCCTTCCTCTCTACCCACCCCCCACCCCACAGGGAGCTGGTTGTAAAATATTTAGCAGCACACCATGGATTGCTGGAGCCAGTAAAGCCAGAATGTAAACCATCTTCTGGGGTTATCTGATCTGACAGGTCCACATTTAGTCGTCCCCCCGCGGCCCACCCCCAGCCTAAGCTCACAGCCACATTTCACACCAAACGCCAAAAAGCAACCAGAATATTGTGGAATATGGTGGTCTCTTGCAGAAGGGAGAAATGGAAAAGCATCTTTTTTTATTTTCCGCACACATTAGAAACAGAACAAGAATGCAAACACAAATCAATTCAGTTGTCTCGGAATAGGACAGTTTGTCTCACAGCGGCTCATCCACTACCTGACAAGGTTGTCTGCATACTATTAAAGCAGATGACTAGTGTGCTATTGATACAGTATTGAGTTTTCTCACGATGACAGCTTTTGAATCATGACTCTTTCTTCATCATACAAGTCACAGAAAACCCCTGCCCCAATGGACACCATAACATGGGTGTCACTGTACAAAGTGGCTTATTCTTTGGCACCAACAGTGTCTTGTAAATTTCTCCCTCCTCACACCCCGTTCTCCTGTGGCTCCTCATTAGACCCCTTTATGAAAGTCACATTTCATGGTCACAGACAAGTCATTACTACTTCCTGTCGCATGCCATTTATTGGCAGGGCCCTTTTGTAACACATGATGAGCTTCTACAACATTTTAAGAGGTTCTTTTAAGTAACTTATTGGCACCTGCTCTTCAGCACTTAGTTAATGAGTCAGCTAAATCCAAAAGGGCCGGTGGAAGAATTGAAGGTGAGGAAATTCTGGTCTTATCATGGAGCCCAGGGTACTAAAAAAAAGAGTGCTTTGGGTGGGGTGGGGTGGGGTGGGGGGGAAGGTCACCAGCATCAACTCCACAATAAGCACACCTGTTCATCTGTGTGAGCTTTGGAGCTGAAAGAAACACTGTGCTTGCATCAAGCAAGCATCTCCTGGGTGCAAAGTACTGGGTGGATTTAGCTGACTCATTAACCAAGTGCTGAAGAGCAGGTGCCAACTTGTTAGTTATGCAAGGTGCAAGTCCTTGCACCTACCTCAGGTAAACTCAATTCACCCAAGAGACAGTTATCTAATCCTGTCACCACCTAGCCATCAGCCAGAGCACATGCTTTTTCTAGGTTCATTTGAGTTCTAAGAATTGAAATTTTATGGTGGTTTAAAGGTAGATTATTAGGCCAAATAAAAGTCTTTGAAAGAGGAACATTTCTTTTTTTAAAAAAAGATTTTATTTATTTACTTGACAGACAGAGATCACAAGTAGGCAGAGAGGCAGGCAGAGAGAGAGGAGGAGCAGGCTCCCCGCTGAGCAGAAAACCTGATGTGGGGCTCGATCCCAGGACCCTAAGATCATGACCAGAGCCAAAGGCAGAGGCTTTAACCCACTGAGCCACCCAGGTGCCCCCAGGAACATTTCCTATTAGTGGTTGTATAATAAGAGTTGGGTCTAACATAATCTCATGATGCTGAGCCGATACAACCTTTAAAAGAGGAGAGAGGAGAATAGAAAACAAAGTTTCTGGTTATGAGCAATGACACAGATTTCCATGTCATTCCTATATTTCTGCATGCTCATAGAAGTCAACTTTAAATTAGATAAGCATTTGAGGGAAAGGCTGTACACTTTTAATAAGATTGTGTTTCTATAAGCCTGTAGTCCACAACAAAAGACCTGGTTTATATTCTCAGACGTGTGTCCCTCTCCTTTGGCACAGTCGGAGTCTTATTTATCAGGCACTGAAATAATTCATTCTTTGTCTCTCTGTACTGTAAATGGTGTCCTCAGTGCCTCCACAGGAGCTCCTTAAATGTCTTCTTGTGTTTCAGAACAGCAGTTCGATCATATATCAATGCATGATCTTCTCCTAATAGATCACCTGCCCTTGTATTCCAAACTTGACAAAATGTAGCATTTGATTCTAACACATCACTCATAGGTAGTGTGACAACTCTTCAAAGAAAGAGTTGAACGCTATATAGTTCCTTTCTTACCTAAATGTTTTTTGTGGACATCAGTAATATAAATTCTGAAGTTTTCTGAAATTCAGCTTCATTTTTTCATTAATTCTGATAAATAATTGACCAATTTTCTTGACTCATGGTTCATTCATCTCTATAGCTAGCTTTGAGGATATTTCTCTTTACACATATTTTCTGAACTTCTCACTAGGGTGTGTGTTGTGGGGTAGTTGTATTTAAGAATTCTCTTTTTTTCCCTCTGCCCCTGGATTACCCTTAGACTTTAAAACTGGCACCTAACCGATGCTCAATTCCAAATAATTATAATGTAGAGTTGATTTCTAGATTATGACAATGCATTAAGGAGAAGACAGTGAAATCACAGTGTGTCTCAACTTTAATTCATTTGATAGTCATTTGGGGACAGCCCGGGTTAGGAGGCTGTATATCCTTAGGATGTTAGTTTTTTTTCTTTTTCTTTCCAAAAGCCTATCCCAATTTATTGTTTCAATGAAATGTGAAAGCCAAAATCTCAGTGAACTACATTTTAATATCTACTTCAGTCAAAAGATTCCACTTACTGGATTCCACTCCAATTCCCAAGAGGACATAGAAGACATTTCTTGGTTTGGGCAAAATTCTCCACAAAGTCATAGAGCTAGTAGGAACTTCAGAGAACATATAATTCAATATCCTCATTTCACAGATGAAAAAGCCAGAGTTTAGAGAGGTCAAGTGATATGACCAAGGTCACTCAGCACATTAGTGGCAGAACTAAGGCAAATCTCACCCTGTGTTCTGTTCATCACACTGCACTCTCTGCCTAGTAGATAGACCACTTTGGTGCTACCATCTCCTACTTTCTTGTACTTACCCTCCCACTTCCCAAGATTTGGCTATTCCCTGGCCAACTATTTTATATTTGGGAAATCCATGCCACCATGAAACTTACGCTTTTGCCTATTTCTTACTAATTGCTGTCATCAGTTGCTTTATAAGGCTGATGCTCCCAGTTTTGCTTACATCCATGGTTTCTGCTTTTACCCTGACACTTGAATCCAGGGTATGTTACCTAGAAAATGCCCTGGATTTTAGTAGATACTTCTTCCTTTATCCTAGATTCCTCACTGTCTTCTAATTTTCAACCCACTGACAATTCCAGACCCTTAACTTTGAGATATTTTTGGTTCTTCTAATCTTGGCCACTCTATTGATTTACTGTCGCTGTCCATGGTTCTGATACTAGCACCGGTAGTGACGATACAGCCTGAGTAGGGAATGCAGTTAAGTGTTCTCTATAACACATCTGATTATTTTGGTGGACTCTTTAGTCAAGAAAAATTAAGTAAGATAATAATTAAAATTATAAATCTTCATATATACCTAACCAGACATATCAAAATTGGTCCCCCTTTATAATGACTTCAAGTCAAGTGGGTAGCAGCAGATGATATGTTGGTATGTATTTAAAAATTTTTAAACATTTTTCAGGGAAAACAAACATGACTTGTTGTGTTTTCTAACTTCTATGATGTAAATAGTTTTCCCACAATGGCTGAATTCAAGCTACTCATGAGATGGCACTGAATATGAAGGTGGGAGGACATATGCAAAATCAGATGTCCTGAGCCAATACAAGCTAGTTCTATCTCACCATTGGCCATAAGCCAATATTAAATCTCAAGTTACCCAAACTGGTCTTTCCCAAGGTGTGGCATACCTAAGGTGGTTCAGGGCAAAACTATCTAGAAGAAAATGTCCCTAAGTTAAATCCCTTTAGTGAGATCTGAGTGTAAAGCCAAGGGAACAATCTAGAGCACAACAAGGCTGACACAGTTCCTCAAAAAAAAGGGACAAATATAGATGTTATGAGAAGTATTTTAAAAAGTGTGAATGGATTAGAATAAACAGGAGCTCAGTTCTGCAAAAAAAAAAAAAAATGTTGGAGATATGTCCTCATTGTTTGTGGATGGATGGGGTGTGGGCACATCACATTGACCAAAAGGGGCATGGACAAAGAAATCACCCACAGTGTGTCCAGTGGCAAGATTTTCTCAGCTCTGGATCTGAAGAGTGATATCCAAGTTCAAGGAGATCTGTCAAAGTTTATTTTGCAATCACAGATAAAATTCCATTATTATAAATTCTATTTTTATCTCCGGTTCATTTTTATTTTTTAAAGATTTTATTTATTTTAGAGAGAGAGAAGGAGAAAGGGAGAGGGGCAGAGAGAGCAAGCACAAGCAGGGAGATGGGTAGAGAGGGAGGGAGAGAATCTCAAGCAGACTCCTCTCTGAGTGAGGAGCCAGTCATTGGACTTGAACTCACCACCCTGAGATCATGACTTGAGCTAAAATTAAGAGTCAGTTGCTTAACTGTCTGAGCCACTCAGGTGCCGCTTTGGAATTATTATTATTATTTTTTTTTTTTAGAAAAAGAGAGAAAGCACATGCTCGAGTGGCCGGGAGAGGACCAGAAGGAGAAGGAGAGAGAGAATCTCAAGCAAACTCCATGCTGAGTAGGGAGTCCTCCTTGGGGCTCAATCTCACAACCTTAGACCATAACCTGAGTCAAAGCCAAGAGTCTGACACTTAAACAACTGAGATATACAGGCACCCCAGCTCATTTTTAAATTAAAAAAATATATAGTTGGGACTATATTTTGGTTATAAATTACAGAGGACAACTCCACTTAGAAAAATGAGACATTAATAGGGAGGGAATTTAGCATACTTCACAGAGACACTAAAAGGACAAGTATTTACTTGAGATTCAAGAACAGTTTGAACTAGGAATATGACAACATCAAGACTGCCATTTGTCTCTTATCTCTTCTTCACTTGGATATCAGCTACATTCTTCCCTCCCTCAGACTCCATTTTTCCACATAGCAGAGAACAAGGTATCTTTTAAACTTTAGACCTTATAGGCACAAGGAAATAAAATGACTGAAACCTTTTAGTTCCAAATCCAAGAATCTCAAAGAAAAGATTCATTGTCTTAGATAAAGTAACATCTTTCTGCTGGGACTAATCAACTGCTGGCAAGGTGGTAGGATAACATAAGAACCATGCAGAGTGAGGGGAAGTTCCCAGGCAAGGGATGTTGTTGGGCTAGAAATCCAATAGACATCTACACCATTATCTATTTCTACATGTCAGATGACTGGACCATAGAACTAGACCTCTCCTGATGTGACTCTTAACAAATTATGCTCAATAATGAGTAAAGACTCTCATAAGACCAAATACTTGTAGCAACCCAGTGTTTTGTTTTGTTTTGTTTTGTTTTTTAGGTACTGCTACTGAGTACTGGACCATTTTTTCCAAATCTGTTTGGGCAGCAGATTCGTAGGAGATTCTTTAAAAATGTTCAAATTCTGAAGTCCATTCCATTCCTATTTAATTAAAATCTCTGAATATAGGCCTAGAAATGTGTTTTTTAAGACCCCCCAGATGGTTCCAATGCACCCAGACAGTGGATACGTGTCCACTGCCTGACATTTAGAAATGCACTCTCTGGAGTTTAAATGTATTTGTGCATCAGGATCTCAAAGGAAATGAAAATTTTAGAAACTGAGATATGAGGGAAGGATGTGGTGAAGTTTTGATCAGGGAAAGCAATTACTCCTTCTCATGACAGATAGAACTCATTATAGGCATTCCTTTCCTTAGTCAAAACCCTTAGGGCCAGATGTGGTTCAGAATTCAGAATTTTTTGATTTCCAAATGTCGCTTTCCATGTACATCTACCTCAAATTTTCAAAAGCACGATGGAAAATATTTATTGAGCACTTGCTTTGCACCTGTCATTATCTCGTTCCCACAATAACTGCACAAAATGAGTACTATTCTCATGACTGTCTTCCAGATGAAGAACCTGACACATGAAGAGATTAAGAAATGTGCATCACATCACACCATGAGGATGTGGCCAAGCTGGAAGAGAAACCCTGGGCCATGCCAAATCCGGTCATGAGCAGCAAAACAATTTCTCCCACGGATTTTGTATTCAGTGGGTCTGTGCTTGGGTGGATGAAAGATTTGTTCTATGATGTCAAGGTTTAGGGCTTTGGAGAAGGTCCATTGGCCAGATATTTTCCAACTGGTGTCAAAAATGTTGCTCTCAGTGATTTAATCACTTGGAGGGCAGACAGTAAGTTCCTAAGACTTCACAGCATGGATGGCTTTGGAGAGAGAGAGAGAGGTCAATGAAAGTAAAGATAGGAGAGGTATCACTGAAAACATAGGAAGTGAGGGAGATGGTCTTTACAAAGAGAGCTGGAAAGCAAAGACCAACCTCACCGACTTCGCAGTTTGGCTTGCAGGGAATTTCTCTGGCCACTGGACTTATCAGATACAAAGCTAAAAGCCCTTGCAAAAATTAGAATGATAGGGGAAAAGGACCGACTCCTCCAGAACATATTCAACTGTTTTTATTATGTCCCACACAGTTCATCCATACTGTGGACTTTTTCCATCAGGAGCGAGGGCCTTCTTTCAGAACAAACCGGGCCCCAAATCCACCCAGAAGGGCTTGGCCAGAAGGTCAAAGCATGTGTCCATTCTAGACTCATGCTGTCTTACAAAGTCATTTTTCTTTGACGTTACAAGCCTGTGTGTCTGCTTTTGTTCCTTCTCTTATCATGGCTCCAAGGCTGTCTCCCCCTCCTCCTGGCCCCCAATGAATCACTCTCTCTTGTTTCCCACTGTCTGACTTCTTAGCCTCAATATTTCTGCCTTCTCCCTTTGCTCTCTGCAGGAAACTGAAGTCTCAGATTTCACCTCTACCTGAAGCCTGACATCTTTTCAGCACATATCGGAACATCCAAGAATTCCTCAGACTCTTGTTTCCTCCAGCACATGTGCCTGTCAGCAGCCATGGCGAAGGGCACCCAGCTCAGGGCAACACTCAGATAATATTCAGAGAGGGCCAGAGCAGAGCGTGGGGGTGGGTAGTATGAGGGTCCCTCATAGAGGCTGCACTGTGCCAAATGTGCCTGCATATAGGGCAGCTTTTACATCCATCCAGAAGCTTTTTTGCCCAGTTCCATGGCGATCACCAAGCAGCATTGCCACTTTGACCCAGCATGCCTTATTTATGAAGAAAATGCCATTTTGCACTTTTAAAAATAGATGCTTCTAGTTGAATGTTACAACATTTAATGCTCTCCAGTGCCAAAATTTAAAGATGGGGAAGAGAAATACAAAGAAGGGCTAATTGGTTTCCCCCAGGAAATGCAGCAGGTCAGCAAGTATCATAATTGGACATTACTAAGCAAGCTTGTGGGGCTCTGCTGGATCCTGGATGTTGGAGCTGGCAGGAGACTGGAGTTCTGGTTCCCCTCGAGTCCCACAAAGGCTGCCCAAAGCCACCCAGCCAATCAGCGGCAGGGCCTGTGTTCAAGCCCCAGTCTGACTCCCAGGTGGATCTCCTTTCAACCACATGCCCAATTTTCTCATTTTGAAAATCAGGATGATAGGAGCCCTTTGTGGAAGTCATTCACCAGAGGCTTCAAGAGGAAAGAGCTAGCTAGAACCCTCTGGAAGGACCTTCTCCTCTGGACCCAAAACCTTACTGGCACTTGAAGGGATGGGAAAGGAGAACCTCCTCGAGGAGACGGTACATGGGACAGTCCTACTAACTACAGTTCCACAGGAGGGGCAATGAGAGGTGAGAGGGAGGGGGGCGGCATGGCTCAGAGGGCACGGGGTATGAATCTTGCCTGGAGAGCTGGGGGCAGCTAGGGAGTGTTGTGAAGTGTGGGTGTTGCTTGGGCGGCATGCGGGGGCTGGGGGAGGAGGGGGATGGATGGTCTCTGACATGAGAGGGGCACTGAGGCAGGCACGGGGGACGGGTGCTGGACCAAGTGCAGGGTTCCCTGAAGCATCTTCAGTGGCCCTGGGCCCTGGAGCCTCTGGCTGAGGAAGAGGGCACACAGCACCCCCAGCCTGGGCCCTGAGGTCAGCTCACCATCCCCTCCTCGGACTGGGTGGAGCTGCTGGGACCATATTCCTGCTGGAGCAAAGGGGAGCAAAGCCAAGGGCTCCCTGGGGGGCTGGAGTCTGAGAAGAGCCTGAGGCTTTGCAAAGTCCAGAGCGATCAATAGAGCATAATACGGGTAGAGAAGAAAGGAAGCGAAGTGGGAGAGAAAGCAGGCTCAGTGCCACAGGAGCTGAAAACAGATGGCTCGACTTCCCTCTTGTCCCCCAGCCCTTTCCCTCAGGGCATCTGAGAGCAAGACAGCCGCCTCTCCAGCTGAACTTCTGCGTGCCCTTTCTCTTTCTCCCTCTCCGCCTCCCTCCCTGGCCTCTCCCTCTAGCTTTGCCCTTCCCCTCCCCCACAACTCCCTCCTCTCCCACTGATTACACCCTGGAGCAGCTGTGTTTTGTTTTGCCATCGCCAATTTTCTCATTATCAACATTTAGCTGCATCTCCTCCCCATGCAAGTGGTTGTCCTCACTGACACGGATATACAAGGGGCACAAGAAGCCCTTCCTGGGGACAATCTTGGTGGCACCTTTCTGCAAAAGACTACTTTAAATTCTGCCTGGTAGAATTTTGCAGTATGTGTTTGTGTGTGTGTGTGTGCGTGTGTGTGTGTAGCCTGGCCTGAATATTGTTGTTGGTTTGCCCCAGGGAAGGCTTGGGGTTCCTGCCCCTTCTCTACCCTGGTCCTGCTTTAGACAGGAATATTCTTTCCCTAGGACACCTTCACTCTCCATTACAGTGCCCTGCCCAGTCCAAAGCGTACCATGGGATGGGAAACATGAAGGGAAGAGTCAAGGTTGGAGGATGAGGGCGCTTGCATGGGTTGTGTCCTGGTATTTCTACAGACATCTGTGGAGTCAACCATTCTGCTCTCCTTGAACTGCCTTTGCAAAATGCAAACGCGTGAGCCAGGAATGTCATTAAAACCTTTCGGCACTCACCTCTATGAAATTGTTAGCTTCAGCCCCCTAACCAGGTCTTGTGAGAAAGTGACTTAGGCTTCGAAAGAGAGAAGCATGTGTAGGGACACAGACCAGAAGACAGGGTGGTGGGAGGCATTCCCTGGGAGCACCTGGTTAATGCCTTGATATGCAACATATCAAGGAAATGTTTTGCACACTTTGTCACCTTGTCTAGGACCACCAGCCCAGCCTGACATCTCTCCCAAGATTTGGACATTTTTGCCTCTGTGTCCACTCTCCTTCAAAAGGAATCACTGCTTCTGCCCATAATATTCCTGAGCACTTTCCTCCTTCCCTCCTGTCATGGGCAGACAATGGTGGCTCCAGACCCCATGGAGTTCAGAAGGTTCTACAACCTGAGCGAGAAGCAATATGGTTCAGCAGTAGGATGAGCTTGGATTGGGTAATTAGGCCGACGTGACATCTAATCTCAGCTTTGCCCACTTAAGGACCAAAACCACCATTTTCTCATTTGTAAAACGAGAAGGAGTTGCCCAGTCCCCAAGCTATTGGGCAGAAGATCGCCTCTTGCACAATACAGAGCCCCGTTTGTATCTTGAGATCCCTGTCCTCCACAGATCAGGCATATTATAGAGGCACAAAAGTACTGAATCAACTAGCAAGAATATAGTAGGGCTTGAGAAAATGAAAATAGAATTCTTAGTATAGAAAGTGTAATCAATACAAGCCCGATCTTCCCGTTCAAGGCTATATGCAAATGATGCTGGGAAGCAGCCACGGGAAGACTGCTCCACTAGGCACGTGGGTATCGCTGGGTATCGTGCTCATCTCCCCAGCATCCAGGCCCAGCACCATCAGCGTGTAGCAACATCGGTGTTCAGTGGGGATTAACCCCACCCGGGACCCTTTCCCTTGCCACAGTGACTCGTTTAGTTAATGCGGCTCAATCCATCCAGTGGCTGACGTTACCCCAGCCAAGGGGGTTGGTTCAGGGTGGTCCCATCAGCCCAAACCCCAGACCTCTTGTTGACAGTTGTAGACAGCCGGTGGCTGGATCCCAACAAAGACAGATCACCCCAGTAGCTGCTGGCCACTATGTGGCCTTTAGATGGCATGAACCCCCAGGGACAGAGAATGCGGAGAAAAGAACCGAGGTCTCTGATAACAGGGCTCTGGATCTCACTGAGCTGCTGGATCCAATATTCCTGAAGTCCACCCACCTCTGGCATTTTCAGCTATGGGACCTGATATGTTCACTTATTATTTATGCCAATCAGAGTTGCTGTTATTTGCAACCAAAAATATCCTCCTGCATCTGATTCTGAACACGGATATTCCCCCTACTTTTTTGGCTCAGATATCTGAGTGTCTCGAGTGGGATGGACAGCCTGCCTCATTTCTGGTTCTTGGCCTCACCACTTATTTGCTGAGCTTGCTTCTCATAGATCTAGGTCTTGGGTTATGAATTTCAACGTGGTGACATCAACCACACACACCTTCCTCATTCACTCAAAAAAAAAAAATCATTATGAAATCTTCATTATGGGGGCACCTGGGTGGCTCAGTCGGTGAAGCGTCTGCCTTCAGCTCAGGTCATGATCCCGGGGTCCTGAGATTGAGCCGGCATTGGGCTCCCTGCTCAATGGGGAGTCTGTTTCGCCCTCTGTGCTCCTCCCCTGCTTGTGCTTTCTCTCTCTCTGTCAAATAAATAAAAAGATCTTTAAAAAAAAAAAAAAGGAAATCTTCATTATGCGTCAGACACTGTGGTAGACACTAGAAACAAGAGAGAAAGCAAGCCAAGAACTGCTTTCCCTAAATGGCATGTAGGGACCACGAGCAGCTTATCCATGACAGGTGTGTTTTATCTGCGAACTCCTCCATGGAAATGTTTCTTTTTGGTTCCATAGGACATGGCTATGGAACTTTTGCCTGAAAGTTTCAAAAACCCCATAAGAGTCAAGGACTTCAGCTGGAGACAGAGTGGGGGGGGGGCCCACCGACCCTTCCTCGGAGAGCTCCCTTGCGCGTGGGAAGGCAATAGGAAGCCCCAGACATCAAGGATGGGGCCACCCAAGCTGCACCTCATCAGGCTGTAAATTAGGTCTGATTAAGCATCCACCTGTATGATGGGCCCTGAGGTCTGGAAAGGGAATCAAGTAGCCTCCCTTGCTCGGGTGGGCTGGTAAGGGAAGCTCCCTCCTCATAAAGGACTATATTCAGCCATCTCTGAAGCCCAAATAGACTATAAAACTCCCACTCGGGACTCACGGCTATTAGTAGGTTTGAAAAACCGGAGGCCGAGGCAAAGCCCCAGAAGCCTAATACGCACGGGTTTGCAGTTTTACAATTTAGTCAATATTCCATTTTTCCAGCGCACTCTGCTCGCCTCTCGCAGCCGTCCCCATCTGTCTTCCAGCCCGCGCGGGGGAGACTGCGGCCCGCGGTCCGCGCTGCCGCCGCCTCCCGGGGCCGCCGCCAGCCTCCGGGCCGGGAAGAAGCAGACCCTCACCGCCCAGCAGCCCGCCCAGCGGGCCCGGAGCCCAGACCCGTGCCTCCTGCGCTCCAGCCCCGGCTCCAGATCCTTCACACGGGTGGTCCTCCTTGTGGCCTTGCAAGACGACAGGATCCGCTCCACTTCCCGGGTGAGGAAACGGAGGACCCACGAAATCGCGCGGCTGGGAGCCTCGCATGGCTGGGAAGGGGCCGCGGTGGGATCGCGAGCAGGCGCCTGGACTCGGGCATTCTTGGGCTTGACCACGTGCCACTGGGCCTATCTGTAGACGCTCCAGGCGAGTGTGTGGGGTTAAATTAAAGCTAACGGGAGAGGCCTCCCTAGCAGATTGTGATAGCAGAAGTTCACCATCCTCTGATGTCCCCCAGCCTCTGCTGCTGGGGAGATTCTGAACACCGCGAGGAGAGGCAGTTCAGAAGGAGGAAATTGGAAGTCGGTCGCCTAAAAGAGAACAGGCATCGTTTTTTGAAAAAATATATTTTATTTATTTATTTGACAGATCACAAGTAGGCAGAGAGGCAGGCAGAGAGAGAGGGGGAAGCAGGCTCCCTGCTGAGCAGAGAGCCCGATGTGGGGCTCGATCCCAGGGATCCCAGGATCCTGGGATCATGACCTGAGCCAAAGGCAGAGGCTTTAGCCCACTGAGCCACCCAGGCGCCCCAACAGACGTCTTTTTAATGGAACATTTCTTCCAGGTCTTTGCAACGCCCGTCAGGGAGAGCCACGGTGCTCCAAGTGCCTACAGTCTGATGTTCTTAGACTCATGGCACAGCCCTGACCTTGGGCAGGTTACCTGACCTCTTGAGGCATCCATGGTGTTTCTTTCTTTCTTTTTTTTTTTAATTTAAATTCAATTAGCCAACATATAGTACATCATTAGTTTCAGATGTAGTGTTCAATAATTTATCAGTTGTGTATAACACCCAGTGCTCATCACATCAGGTGGCCTCTTCCATGCCTGTGACCCAGTCACCCCACCCCCCACCCTCCTCCCCTCCAGCAGCCCTCGGTTTGTTTCCTAGAGTTAAGGGGCTCTCATGGTTTTTCTACCTCTCTGATGACTTCCCTTTCAGTTTCCCTTCCCTTCCGCTATGATCTTTTGCTCTGTTTCCAATATTCCACATATGAGTGAAAGCATATGATAATTGTCTTTCTCTGATTGACTTATTTCGCTCAGCATAATACCCTCCAATTCCATCTCCATTGATGTCAATGGTTAGTGTTCATCCTTTTACTGGGCATCCGTTTCCTATAATATGATGTGGCAGCTTCAAATTATGGCCCCCAATTCTGACATGCCTCCCTGGAGCGGTGGATTCTGTGTTCCCTCCCCCTTGATCTGGGGAGGCTGTGACTGCTTTGCCAAAGCACTGGGACAGAAAGGACACTGTGCCCTCCGAGGCGACGTGATAAGGTCATGTGGTTTCCACCATGGTTGCTAGAACACTCATTTTTGGAGCCTTCAACCTCCACACAAGAAGTTTGACTAGGAGGAGACCACGGTGCTGGGAAGGCCACACGTCCGCACGCTGCTCCCTAGTCCCAGCTCAGCCCATCCTCCAGCCAGACCAGCTCGGCCACCTCGTAGTCGGGCCCTCCAGCCCCGGCGCTTGTAGCCAGCAAAGCCACCCCAGCTGAAAGCCCAACATCACGGTGCAGCCAGCCTCCCGTCGCCCCGGAATCTGGGAACACAATACATGGTGGTGGTTTCATGCCACAAAGTCTGAAGGTGTTTGCTTGTGCAACACGAGGTAAGCGGGACATACGGGAACCTACCAGTTTGCTGGGATTGGATGAGATCATTTGGGGATGCTCTTCACTTGAAGACTGACTGTAATGTAATTTTTTTTAAAATTTATTTATTTGACAGAGAGATCACAGGCAGGCAGAGAGAGAGAGAGAGATGGGGAAGCAGGCTCCCTACCTAGCAGAGAGCCTGATGTGGGACTCGATCCCAGGACCCTGGGATCATGACCTGAGCCGAAGGCAGAGGCTTTAGCCCACTGAGCCACCCAGGCGCCCCTGTAATGTAGTTTTAAAAATGCTGCATTGACCCAGCTTGGAAGCCCTGATGACAGAGTACCTTCCTGAGTAGCAGGTTAAATCCACAGCCCCGAGCACCTCCCTCACGGGGCCTCTTACTCCAGGCTACCTGCTCTAATCACCCCCCACCCCCGGGCACCAAACAACTGGGGACAGCCCCCATGCCCGGGGGCCCCTGGAACCATTCAGACTACCCTGCCTCACCCATAACTTCTCCCAGAAACTATAATAAAGCCTCCTGCCCAGCACCCCAACTCTGTCTGCCTTGTGACCCACCCGAGCTTCCCCCGAGTGGCTCTGGAAGGCGTGCTGTGTGCTCCCCTGGGAGCTGGGAATAACAAACTGTAGAACCTTCCAGTGTCTTTCGCCAGCTCCGCCTGTGGCCTCGCTGTACCTGGCCCAAGGTAGTGGGGTGTGTCATCATGTTGGGCTACCTTCTTTTCTTTTGCTCTCTCAGGTGTTCGGCCCTGTTTCCCTAGGACGCTGCAGTGGGGACATAACTTCCTTCCCTGTGCCCAGCTAAGGCTTCCCTTCTAGCCTGTCCCCTCATGCCAGCTCTGCCCCGAGCTGGACTTCTCCTGCTCGCCTTGTATAAGGGGAAGCGATGCTACATGTGGTTCACGTCCCTCCCCTGGCCACCATCACCCCTGGACTGGGGACAATAGCGCTGCACTGAGTCATCGTCTGAGAAGTTCATTTCCTGGAGGCTGCTTCTCCTTCCACCCGGGGAAACCTTTCTGGAGGAGAGAAGGCATCTCTGTTTTTAAAATGCAAGGGGGAAAAATGTTGGACATATACAGAGAATCAGGTGAAGGTCTGCAAGTCCTCCCTGAAATGATTCTGAATTTCTTCAGTGGCTTGATGTCTAGAAGCCTGTTTTCATTTCTTCCAGAATTTAGGGTTAGCTATTATTATGCAACTGGGCATCCATTTCCTATAATATGATGCGAGTTACTTGTTGCCTGTTGCTTGGCGGGCTTCGGAGAAGATAAAGAATGTCTGAACCTGGAGGGAGGGAGGTCTGATTGTCAGGTGATAACTTGGGCTCACTGGCAGGGCTCCCCAACTATCCTCATAGAATTGAAAGGCTAGTGCCAACGAAGATGAATTTCTACTGGTTCTGTGTGTTGATGGAGGTTTGGAGAAACCACTAGAGAGAAATCTATTGAACGGAGTCTGGCCCATGTCCCGTGAGCACTTCGTACAAGCTTTCCGACTGCCCCGCTAGGCGACAGTCAGTGCCCTGGGTGGCTGCTGGATTTGGTCTTGTGTCTCTTTAAGTCCCTGCCATGGTGGCTTCCCAGCTGGGTCATGAGGCTGAGCTCCTGATGATACAGTGAACAGCTAAGGAAGAAAACTTCGTTATTGTAAATGAAACTAAATTTTATTACTTTGTCTTGAGCTAATTGAGACACCCTGCCCACCTAATCTCACGTGGCCATCCGGTCAGAATGTCATTGCCCCATTTTATTTATCTGTGGCATCACCTCATCCTCTCTCCTTGTCTTTGCTGCACCTGAAATCCGCCCCCTGCTCCCCGGCCCTCTCCCAGGGCCACGCAAGAGGCCACCACAGCCTGCTTTGCCGCTGACCACCCTGACTACCCTTGACTTCATTTGCAAGTCAAATTATAAGGCTGGAAGTCCCCTGGGCCGGCAATCCAGTGGCACCGGTGGCGCGCGGGCAGCTTAGTCTTTGCTCAAAATGCTGCTCTACCCAGGCAAACTCTGGCCCCAGCTCCCACTCGCCCTTCACTAGGAACAATGCAGAACATCCTACCCTCCAACCCTCCCCCTGGGCCCGTGTCAGCTCGAGGCAACACCACGTTCCTTGCCTAATGGACTGTCTCACCTGTTACCAGATGGAGGAAGGGCAGTACAGTATCTTTCAAACCGAGAAGGTACTTTGAGACTGAAAAACGAAGCAAGCCATTCCATACCACTTACAGTTGTGTTCAGAGTGACTTACTGACAGGACATCAGGCGGATGGACGATCAGACACTACCCCGCTCTTCTGCTCCGGGTCCAGGCCTGAACCCCTCACTTCCACAGAGCCAGGGACGAGGTGGTGAGGTCCTAGGGTAGCTACGTAGCTAGGGTAGCTACGTAGATGGTCCCACCTGTGCACCAGTCATCTCTACTAGTTACCTAAAGTGGGGCCTCCTGTGCACGAGTCATCTGTCCTAGTTAGTTAAAGTGGGGCCTTTTGTGCACTAGTCATCTGTACTCGTTACTTAAAGTGGAGCCTTCTGTACACTAGTCACCTGTACTAGTTAAAGTGGGGTCTTCTGTGGGCCACTTCGGGGAAGATCAGAATAAGCTTTCCTGCCTTCTGGTCGTGGCACAAGTTAACTCCCAGGGGACCTGGCACCTGTTGTTCCAGCTGGGTTCATGCACAGGCACGAACGAGACGGAGGGCCAAAGAGGGAGTCAGTGTTGTCAGCACTCCTACACACAACTCATCTTATTTTTACATTAAATTCACCATGACATTTCCTTCTTCCAAGACAAGAGTCCACTTCTGAGCAACGCTGTCCACTCAACAACCAAAAGGTCAACCAGCGGCTGGTACAGTGTCACCACCTGACACGCAAGGGTAGTTAACAAGGCAGAAAAGCACAAAATAGGCCCAAGGAGTAATAGAGAGGTTGCAAGAATTAGCACCGAGCAGAGAGGGATCTCTGTGAATTGGAGCTGGAGACAAATGAAAGAAAGCCTAGGAGAGAGTGAGACAGAACCCAGCTACGAATGGTTTCTCTATTTGCATTCAGGGGCTATCGTTTGCCTTAGTTCCAGCCCTTTTAGGTGTGATAGGAAACAACTCAAATGCTTGGGCCTGGCTGAAGGATAGTTAAAAGAATACAGGGTATCCCTCAGGCCCCAAGGGTGAAGTGGCCCTTCCTTGAGTTGGCTAGCCTCAGCTAACAAGAACCCAAGCAGGAGTCTTCTAGCACTCCTGCTTCCCATGCCTCTTGCCTCACATCTCCCTCATCCCCGCTCCCTCCCTGGGCTGTCCCTGCTCCCCTGCCTTCATTGGGTTGACCAGCATCTCCCCCCGCCCCCGGGCCGCCGTGGCTAGTACCCCAGGGTGTACATAGCACAGGGGCTAACAGACACTTCTGAGCCCCAATTCTGAATTTCCCAATTGAACTGATTCCCACCAGCCCTGACCAGGCGGAGTCTGTTTCCCTGTCTCAGGGAAAACAGAGTGAGGCTGATGTGATCACAAAAGGTCTATCTATGTATGTCTTCTTCAGAATCGAAGGCTCTGAGGGCAGTTTGCTGTTCTCCTTTCTCACACCTCTATCACACCACTTCCTTGCCTGTCTTTAATTTTCCGTTTATTGACTTCAGCTTTTTGTTTCTGTCTTCCTTTTCTGACTACAGGGCAAGGTTCCCGAGAAACAACTGATCTCATTTGAAGCGTCCATTTCGGCTTAGTGACATTTGGTATTTGAGTGCAGATCTCCAGTATTTACTGCTTCTTTTGCCAAAAAAAAAAAAAAAAAAAAAGCCAGTGGCAGGCTGTGGCAGGAAGTCACACGTCCTCCCTTTCTCTCCTTCTCTGTTCCTCTATGTCCCACTCCAGCTCGTGCAGCTCATATTAATACGCTTTAATGAAAGCAATCACTGAAAAGTTCTCCAGGTGTAGTTAAGACAGGTTAATAATGGTCCTGCCACAATGTGAGGGCATTCTGTGATGAACGTGGAGTGGATGAAAATGTAAAGCAATCAATGTTTTCCATTTTCTAGTTCATTCATTTATTCTATATCTCAATCTTCCATTTGAACGGTCAATTCGCCAAAGTTCTGTCGTCTTCACTTTTTTTCGCTCTCTTGTTCAGATGGTATAATGAAGGATTGAGAGACAATTAGTATAATGAGCCACTGGTGTATAACATAAGAGGGAAGAGCAGGAAATGCACCCAGGAAGGGTACACGGAGGAACTAGGATGGTGGGTGAGGTCTGAGAAAATCAGAAACCCAGGGATGAGATGTAGGAGGCAAAAAAAAATGTGGAAGTTACATTTACTAGTAAGAAACTAATAAGCTCATCAGTGGTTTTCAGAATGATTTTGTGAAGGTCTTCTATAAGTTATCCATCACCACCCTATGCCAGTTGCAAACAACCACAGAGCCTTCGAGACATGCAACAGTAACCCTTGCTCCATGGGAATGTCTGGAGCCAGCTAAGGGCCAGTGATAGGGCTCTGCTGAGCTGGGAAGAGCTCACGTCCAGGTTGGCTATTTGCTGGCTGATCTTGGCTGGTTTGCTCGGGTGTCTCCTGACACCCCATTGGCCAAGGCAGATCATATGGCTGATCCCAGTGTTCAAGAGTGGGGCAGGTCACACTGCCTGCCACGGGCACTCAAATGCACATGGTAAAGGGTATAGCTCCCCAGGAAGGGTGTTGGATTGAGACCATTGTTGCAATCAAGTGCAAGAACCATCCTTAGCTGAAGTTCAAGGGCAGCTGCATCAGTAGCAGCTGTCACCGCCCTGAATCTCCAATCTCCTGGCTCTGCATTAGACCCAAGGACATGGTTATTATATGCAGCCTTGATGGACACAGACTAACTATGTGGCCAGAAGCTCTAGATGTCATCAAGCATATGCTAGCAGCATGTGGACAGTGGGAGCAGTAGCCTCTGTGTGGAGATCATGGATTTGCCCTCACTTTATAGCTTTGGGTTCATGGTTTCACAGTCCCTGAAGACCTTTCCTTTTCAAACAGGGGTATGCTACTCATCTCCTGGGGGCTGGTGGCATTATCTGTGCTCAACCATGTGGTCCTGGGAAAATTTTCTACTAGCATTGAAACAAATGTATTTTTCTTGCTTTTCTCTCCAAATAAAGAAACAATATTGAACATATTTATAAAACATAGTATTCAAACATATCTATGCTTCCCTACTGGGTATTTACCCTAAAGATACAAATGTAGTGATCCAAAGGGGCACATGCACCCGAATGTTTATAGCAGCAATGTCCACAATAGCCAAATTATGGAAAGAACCTAGATGTCCATCAACAGATGAATGGATAAAGAAGAGTGGTATATATATACAATGGAACACTATGCAGCCATCAAAAGAAATGAAATCTTGCCATTTGCGACGATGTGGTTGGAACTAGAGGGTATTATGCTTGGTGAAATAAGTCAATCGGAGAAAGACAACTATCATATGATCTCCCTGATATTAGAAGTGGAGATGCAACGTGGGGGGTTTGGGGGGTAGGAAAAGAATAAATGAAACAAGATGGAATCAGGAGGGAGACAAACCATAAAAGACGCTTAATGTCACAGAGCAAACTGAGGGTGGCCAGGGGGAGGGGGGTAGGGAGAGGGTGATTGGGGAGGGCATGTGCTATGGTGAGTGCTGTGAAGTGTGTAAACCTGGCAATTCACAGATCTGTACCCCTGGGGCTAATAATACTTTTTATGTTTATTTAAAAATTTATTTTAAAAAATCTGTGCTTCCTTCTTACATAATCTTATCCCTGATCTTATCAACAAGACTGATCCAAATGCTTTTTTGAAAATTTAACATAATTCATTTCTTGAGACTATAATCCTTTTAGGGCAGCCTACCACTGGAGACTTCAAGTCAGTATTAAAATATCTACAGGTATCAGGGGGTCTGGTTGGCTCATTTGGTAGAGCAGGTGACCCTTGACCTTGGGATTGTGAGTTCCAGCCCAGTGTTGAGCATGCTTACTTAAAAAAAAAAAACATTCTGTAAGTTTCATCTACAGTTACCTCAAAATAAAAATAAAAGTTTGGGGCACCTGGGTAGTTCAGTCAATTAAGCATCTGCCTTCAGCTCAGGTCATGATCCTGGGGTCCTGGGATTGAGCGCCACATCGGGCTCCCTGCTCAGTGAGAACCCTGCTTCTCCCTCTCCCACTTCCCCTGCTTGTGTTCCCTCTCTCTCTCTCTGTCAAATAAATAAATAAAATCTTTAAAATAAAATAAAATATTAATTAAATTTTTAAAAATATCTGTAGTGGGACGCCTGGGTGGCTCAGTTGGTTAAGCGGCTGCCTTCGGCTCAGGTCATGATCCCAGCGTCCTGGGATCGAGTCCCGCATCGGGCTCCTTGCTCGTCAGGGAGCCTGCTTCTCCCTCCGCCTCTGCCTGCCACTCTGTCTGCCTGTGCTTGCTCTCTCTCTCTCTCTAACAAATAAATAAATAAAATCTTTAAAAAAAAAACAAAAAACAAACAAACAAACAAAAATATCTGTAGATTTTTTTTTTCACCTGCTATGACAACCTTGACTCCTAAGTCACATATTCAGGATTTTGAACTCATTTTAAAATGTCCTATCTCCATGTCCTATCTCAATGGAATATTCTGCATCAATAAAAAGAATTGTGCCACTGACCCATGTAACAACAAGGATGAGCCTTGAAAACGTCATGCTCCATGGAAGACATCTGTCACAAAGGACCACAGATTGTATCGCTTCTGCTTATACGAAATGCCACAAAACAGAGAAATCTATAGAGACAGAAAGTAGATTAGTTTTTTCCTGTAGCTGGGGGATATGGGAAGACTGGGGAGTGACAGCCAGAATGTGTGGGGTTTCTTTTGGGATAATGAAAATATCCTAAAATTGGTTGTGGCGATGGAAACACAACTCTATGAGAATACTAAAAGCCAGTGAGTTGCATACTGTACGTGGACGAAAACTTCAGTACATGGATTATATCTCAACACAGCTAGTTTTTTCAAGTTTGCTTCCTAACATCCCAGATCAACCAAGGCATCCACACCACTGTGTGCCTTCCTGGTGTCTTTCCTGCCACGTTGAAGAAAAAAAGGGAGCCACCTAGAACACATAGAACAGTTTTACAGAAAGAAAATAGAATTCCCCAAGACTATTCTCATGTCAGGCAGGAGTAATGTTCCCTTTTAAATTTTTACACCATTATTGCCCGCCAATGCATGGACACCCACACGAGTATCCAGAAATCTGACACCATCACTGTCTGAGGGGGGAAGACAAGGGCAGAAGGCTTGGCAAGTTTAGAGGGAATCACCAGGTTCAGAATGATTGCTTTTGGAGGACAAAGGCTTTCGAGGTGGGGAGTTGAAGGCTTATCTGAGATTGGACTTTGTAAATGTAGTGGTACCGATCGGCCGGCTGTGAGACTTGCCCCAAACGTCCTCAGCTACATGAATGCCAGCAGATAACTGGATTCATGCGAGGTTCATGCATTAAAAAGATAGGAGAGCCAAGACATGGAAACAGCCTAACTGTTCACAGATGGGTGAATGAGTAAATAGTACGTGGTATGTGTGTGTGGGGGGTGAATATTATTCATCCATGAAAAGAGGGAAATCTCGACATTTGCAACAATATGGGTGGATCTTAAGGGCATGATGCTAAATGAAATAAATCAAACAGAGAAAGACAAATGCCACATAATATCAGTCGTATGTGGAGTAAAAAAATGCATAGGGGTGCATGGGGGGCTCAGGCCATTAAGCATCCAACTGGGTTTCAGCTCAGGTCATGATCTTCCTTAATGACCAGCTCTGGGCCTGGAGGAGAAGAGAGAAGACAGAGCTGGGAGCCCAGCTGGGAGCTGCGGTGCAGGCAGAGCAGGAAAGTGAGGCAGAGCTGAGCTGGAGAAGCACAACCCGCCAGGCAGCGAAGAAGGAGGGTCCCAGCGGTCTCAGTTAGCCGTTAACAGGGAGAAGCTGAAAGGAGGACCCTGGCCTTCTCGGAGATGAAGACAGAGGTGGAGGAGCCTTACACGTTCATTCATCCGTCCAGTGTTCAATATTCACCTACTACGTTCCAAGTGCTTTTCCAGGTGCTTGGGGGAAAAATGCCCCTGTCCTCTTAGTGCTTCCATCCCAGTCGGGACAGGTGCTACACCAACTAGCAAGCCCACCGTCTGCCTGCGTGGGACGGCGCACAGAGCGGAGAGAGCCGGCAGCGTGCGGGGAACGCAGGGCTGGGGCGCGGGGGGCAACATGGAACAGAATGGTCAGAAAAGGTGAGTGACTCACAGGGATGGCGGAGGGGGAAAGGTCTGCAGGCCCCGAGGGGTCCGTGTGCTCACAGATGAACAGATCCCCGGACAGTCAGGACTCCAGCACTGGGCGCCCCTCTCCCTAATATGGCTGCTAAATCAAGTACAAGGGTTGGGTTGGGATATTGTCTCTCTTTGTAGCAGAGGAAGCCTTTGTAAGCTTGGTCTGGGCTGAAGGTAGGGATGTGGCTCTCTGTTCCTCTTAGCTGTGGCCGCTTGTTGATCAAAGTCCTAGCCCAGCCCACGAGGCCCGAATCCTTCATGCACGCCCACTACCCCTTCTTCGGCCAGCACCTTCCTCCAGCCTCGGAGTGGGGAGCACACGGGGCCTGCCCGGGCACTGGCAGGCTGTCTGCAGGTCCCCTGGTCATGCCTGCATTGTTTCCCTGCCTCTGGGAGGTGGGGAGGGAAGGATGGCTGGGAGGGCCGGGGTCCCCGTTCTCAGGAGCGGCCGTAACGGGAGTGCCCTCAGCCAAGTGCCTGGAGGATGGATGGGTTGATCCAACCAATTGCCCATTAGTAACTCCAGATCCATCTTCCAGGTTTACATTCTCAATTCATAAAGGTTTAAAAAGTATGGATTTTCATTTTGCTTGTTGCACCTGTAACCTCCCCAAGCATCCTCTGGGCACGGGGTGTCAGCCGCCGGCAGCCAGGCCTGCGAGGTAATATAGCATCTCTGGGGCAGAGATGGCCGCTTGGGGAGGAGGGACATTAAACAGATCCACAACAGCAAATCAATCGGGCCTGGCCTTGAGACATGGGCTGGGGCTGCTCTGGTCTGCCCTGTCAGGCCTTAGGGTGTACGTGTGTCCAGGGGAGTGAGAGGAGGGAATGGAAAATTCTGGAAAGTGCCAGAGTTTCCAGGCCTGGTGAAGGCAGGGGAGCGAGGCCCAGACTCTCACCTTGAAAGAACTGAGAGGGCAGCTTACCCTCCATCTGCCACCGTTCTCCCCTGACCCTCACCTGGGGCCCCGGCAGGCAGCACAGGGATACCGAGCTGGGCGCCGGACTCCCCTGCGCCCTCCCAATCCTCCCCTTGGCCAGCTCACTCTCACCTCCCGTGTGCACGCACACACACTAAATATTTCAGTAGACAAATGATTTTGAAGGGTGTGGGAGAAGGCCAGAATAATGATTTATAGAATTTGAGAAAACTTGATTCCTTAAGTGTACTTCACAGCGGGACCGTCCCTGCTCGAAGCAGGGCTCTGGGATTGATTCTTTTAGGAGGAAGAAGAAAGGGAAGCCTAAGAGCCCTTTACGCTGCGTTTCCAGGGCACTTGGCAGCTGCTCAGGATGCCCTCAGCGCCTCCCCCCACACAGGGGCCCCTCCCTGTCTGCTCTGTCCTTGACAGGGGAGCCACTCTGGCTGGTGAAGGTGGGCTGCTCCCTCCTTGGGGTACTTGATGTCCCCCAGGGGGGCCTCTGGACCCACTGTCTCCATCCCAGGTTAGTCTGGTTCTGGCCTCTGAGGGCTTCCTAAGGGGCATCCTGAGGCTCCCGGAGTGGCTCTCCTGACCCGTCAGTCTGAGGCCGAGAGACTCCTGAGGCTGTTTCTGGTTCTAAAGGTGGGAGCAAGTCACCATCACGGGAGCCCAGGCTGTGCAGGAAGCGATCCCTTGGCTGCTCCTACCACGGCAGGCCAGTGTTCTCCAGGGAGGACCCAGGCGTGGCCCCACCGTGAGGGCAGCTCTCGTCCTCACTCTCTGGCCCAGGGCTGTCCGGTCCCTCCAAGGGCAGCCTTTCACATGGGAGGGGGACTTCCTCCAGAACAGTGTGGAGAAGACTCTGGGGACAGTGGCCAGTGGAAAGCCACCCTCAGGCCAAACTGACCGCTGGGGTCTCACTCGGGCCTGGGTGCTGCCAGTAAGGATCTGGGCGAGAAGAACAAGGGGCAGGACCTGAATGGTCACTGTCCCCAGCAATCATCGAAGGCTCTCATGTTAGGGGACCAATTAATTATCCAAACCTCCCGATTTGAAAAGGAGGATGTTTAATCTCCCGTTTTCCCCCAGGGTCTCAGCCCTTTGACCCTGCTTCTTGACCTTTGCCCTTCCACCTAGCTGGGCTCCCCAGAGGCCCTGCTTTTGTGCAGCAGTTTTGTTTAGTAAACAAGACCCCTGAGTGGGGGAGGGTAAATGCAGGAAAGCCACAAGCTGCTTCTCAAAGGGTACCTGGGAAGCCCAGAAGAAAGGAACCAGGGCCTGGCAGGGGTCATGGCCAAGCACTGCTTCCAGGATTCTGCCCTGTGACCTGGGGAGAGGGTCTCAGTACTCCCACTGGACAGAGGGCACATTTCCCTGTTGCGGCATTTTTTCCGGAGCATTTCTATGCAAAGGGGTTGGCCGCAGCTCCCCCAGTAGTGGGGACAGCTATGGTCAGTGCAGTAAAAGGATTCCCACAGGAGCTGGTAGGAGCCCCGCGGGGGAGCTGACTTCTCCTGGCTCTTAATCCAGTGTGGAGAAACAAGGCGCCAAGTCCTCCCAGGTTCAAATCCCAGCCTGGCATCCGGTTAGCTTTTTGGCTCTGGGCAAAGTATTTCTCTTTGCCTCGGTGTTCTCAAGTGCAAAATGAAGGGAAAGAGAGGACTGCTCCGATGGAGTTGTAAAAACACATTAGACAAGGACCCGTGCAGTGCTGGGCCCCTGTGTGGTTTTTTACAAGGATCAACTTATTTTATTTTTTTAAATGGAAGTATAGTCATTTATTTTTCCAGAAAAATAGAGATTTTTCTCCCCAGCAGGTGGCTCTGCTTTAGCTTCATCCTCTGCTTGGGCCCCCACATACCTTAGCGTCCCCAGGACCCCTAGATCCCAGGGACGACACCAGGGCTTGTGGCGAGTCTGGGTCTGCTTGAGTCTCTGGTCACCCTGGGCCAGTGGCTCTCCACCAGCATGGATTTTGCCCTCTGGGGACATTTTGGCAATATCTGGCGACATTTTCAGGTATTGAAACCGGGCAAAGGGTTGCTACTGGCATCTAGTGTGTAAAGAGCAGGCATGCTGCTCAACGTCCTGCCAGGCCGAGGAGAGCCCCCCAAACAAAGAAGGATCTAGTCCAAAATGTCCACACTGGAGAGGTGGAGAAAGCCTGCCCTGGCGCAGGACCTAAGTGGGAGTGAGCACCGCACAGGGAAACACAAGGTGCCTGCCTCCCGCTAGTCCGTGACCCACCCCAGCCAATCAGACCCATGGCAGGAAGGGAGAGCGCCCTCCCTGTGATATTTCCATTCTCCCTAAAGAGTTCCGTAAAACAAAAGCAACCCCGTGAGACGAATTATGTATCCTGAGAAGCCAGGTACAATATGCATTCATGTAAATCAATGAACAAAAACCAATTGCTGGGGCTCCAATTGCTAGACAAAGCCTCCAAACCAATGCCTGTAATTTGAAGTATTCACTAAAGTGATAAAATCTATCCAGGGTGCCAGGTCCTCCTCTGTCTCCCAGTGGCACTTCTGGCCTTTCAGCTGTCACTCAGCCCGGGGCCACTCCGAGAAGGGAGCTTCTGCTCCCTTAGCCACTGGGGTCCCCTCCGAGTTAAAGCCTTGCCCGGCGCCCATCCTCTCGCTAGAGACAAGAACCAAGAAGTATTCTTTCTGCTGGACCCTGGTTACCTTGGTTACAGTCAGGGAGCAAACCAATCAACCTAATTAAAGAGGGCTGAGGTGGGGTAGATCAGAGGAGGGTGTATGAGAGGTTGCCCTGGAAATTTCTAGCACCTCTGTAATTATTTCCTCAAAATGGAGTCTGAATAAAACTCCCCAGCTTGCTAGAAGACCAACTAACCTCTCCCCTTTGCTCTACTTCATGGAACCAAATACCATCAGTCCCGAATCCTTTGGCACAAACAGCCTGTCCGGCATCAAACCAGATCTCGCTAGGATGCTCTTGGGGGGGGCTCCATCTGGGACACTGTGACACATGGCTCTGTTGGTGTCTTTCCCACCGGGCAGCATGATCCCTGAAAGTTGACCACCCTGACCGAGAACAGAAGAAAGGAATCTGGCCATCACCTTGAAATGGTATGCAGGGCCTGTGAGAAGCAAATAGAATCTAAATTCATTTTTTGTTTCTGAAATGGAGAAAAAAAAAAAAAACATTGCAAAAGTTGTTTTTCTTTTTTGGGCGTGGGGAAGGACTATTTCCCCAAACTACAAGGCTCCAATAATTCGGCGTTCTGCCTTAATGTGTTACAGCACAGACTTAATTACAGCCCCTCTGGAGTGCGTAAGACTTGACAAGATGCTGCCAACCCCTTAATGAAACGGGACTAGTCACTAGAAATGCATCAGCCCGACCGCCCAACCTTGGCTTTATAAGGGGTGCTGGGACGTACTTTGTCTGTATCGGCATCAAAATAGCCAGTGTTTTTTGCAGGGAATACATGCTATACAGTCAGCAGGCACGGTAGAAGCAAACAAACCCAGGTGGGATTTTTTGCACCTGCGCCCCTGGGCTGGTAGTTCCCGGGCAAATCCCACACCACTCCCTCTGTGTGTCCTTGGGCAAGTCCTGCCACTCCTCAGAGCTTTGGGTTCTCACACGCAAACTATAAATAGTAACAGCACTCACATCCTGATGCTACTCTGAGAATAAAGACGATGGTGGCACGGAGGCTCCACAAAGAAACAGGAATCTGGTTGCTGCTGAGGAGACCTCATGGTTGCGTAATTACGGTAATAAGGTAGGTTTAATCTGAGTCTTCCCCAATGCCCTAAGATGGGTTCAAAGAGTTTCCAAGGCAGGTTTGCTGAGCTTCCGGGCTCTTGGGCGTGATCGCCCTGTCTCTCTGATCGTGGAAAACTCCTGAAGGCGGAAAGGTGAGACTTCCCGGGAGAGTGGAGCCCGCGTGTGCTGGGGGGAGAGCGGGTCTGCTGTCACCGACTGGAACTTGGGACATGGGCAGAGCCCAGCACGAGTCTGTCCGACTCCCAGAGGCTCTGGTTCCTCCTCCACAAGGGTAGAGGGTGAGCTGAGAGAGACCGTCCTACTCTGAAGTTGTATGATATGGGGACTTGAAGCTCCGGGACAGAGTGGAAACTGGCCACGGACCCACGCGTTCTTTAATCCGGAGGGAAGGGGACACAGGGAGGCTATCGTTTGTGTCTGTGACTCCCCCTTAGTGCCCAGCGTGTGCTGTCCAGGGCTCGATAGCTCTCTGCTGGTCGATCCATCGGTCAGATCCTGGCCTTGTGGCTCCCAGCTCCTTGCTCTTTTAATTTCAAAAAGGTCAATCAATCAATCAATATATTTTCTACAACACCGCAGTGCCACTGTGCAGCTTGGAAGGAAGTCGGTGTCAGCCCGATGGCACCCCCACCTCAACCCGAGAGGCAGATAAAGACCTCCACACACTCACGCATGTGCAGGCAGGTGCCCACGGGCACCCCTGGGAACACACGCATAGGTGTATGCACGTATGCACACATGCACGCACACAAGGACATGGACACACATATGTCCGGGTGCACACACACAGAAGGGTCGAGTGACGTAGTCACAAGCAGGGCCTTGCTTCTGGGAGGCCACCTCGTGAACACACACGCCCTTTCGGGGTGTTTCTCCAAAAGGCTCTGCCAGGTGCAAAGATTTGCAGGAACAGAGCCCACAAGAGCGCACACGCAGCAGCCTGGTGCCGAGAACCACGCCAACCCAGGCAAGCCGAATGCAAGTGTGGATCTCTCTGCGGACATGAGTGTATCCTCAGTGCCCCAGGAAGGGGGAGCCCCCATCCTGGGAAGGAAGAGACCTCTCGGAGAGATAGATGCACAACAAAGAAAACAACCTCCAAATAAGTCATGGGGTGTGGGGGGCGCTCTGGCCTCCTCCTCCTGCAGCTTCTTCCCTGGGGAGCACATCCATCTGACCCCAAACTTTCCCCATTTTCCAAGTCAGTGCATGTGATGGGGCCCATTGGGCTCCTGATTTCCTTTCCTTGTCACTGCCCAGCCAGGGAACGGGGGTCAGTCCACAGAGGTTCCAATTCATTTCTTTATATCCACATCCCATCTTATCGGAAGGGGCTGCCAAGCAGGGAGGAGCTGCAGGTTTTGTTCCTTTGGCTTCCATCCTCCCTCCTCTGTGAGTCTCACCCCTCCCCCGCCCCGGAGGGACTCCCCCCACCAAGGCTGAGCCGAGATCCCCTCCTCTCTGAAGTTAATGGCTGTAAGAAGATTTCATTTTATTATTATCTCCAACAGCTCTGATATTTTACATTTGCCTTTGACCAACTCAGAGCCCTGGACTCATCATTTAGGAAACAAAGCTTAACCCGGGAGCTTTAAGGAGGGCTTTTTTCCTTTCCATTTTAGCAGGCTAGTAAAAATCAATAACGCCATGTTCCCATCTGTAGCCCACCTGACATCTCATGAATGGTCAATGGAGCCGGTTTCTGGCTGCGGAAGCCGGGAGAGCCACCCTGGCCAGCCTGGCTGGGATCGCACCTCTGTTCTTCCAATTTAAAGTGCTTTCTCCCCACAGAAGATGCTCCTTGGTGCCTGCCTTGGGGAGAAGGTCGGCTCTTTCCGAAAAGAGTTCAGAGTGACCACACGGAGGACAGAAAAATTGTGGGGTGGGGAGGGGAGGTATTATCTCAGCACAGAGATTAGCCAACTCTAGGTCCCTCAAAGGATTCGTTAAATAGGACAAGCCGAGGATGGGGATTTGGAGGGTATTATTTCAGTGCAATTAGCCATGAGCTCCAGGACTCAAGAAGCTGCAAATTGCTTCTGGCTGGTGCCAAAAGGTTTGGGACCCAAAGCCCTGTTTGGATGCTGTGCAAGCCCTCGATGGGGTGAAGTCGGAAACTGCAAAACACAGCCCCGGTCTGCAGACGCCCCGTCCCTGCCTGGTGGGGTGCCCCAGGATGTGAGTCTGTCCACTGGCCCTGGACATCTAAGTGTGCCCTCAAGCGGCGGATGGCCCAGGCAGGCAGTGTAGCCCCTCGGACAGCACAGGTAGTGGCGCCCATGCATCTCCCCCAAAATTGAGACAATATTTGGGAGCCCTGGGGCCACAGGACACGTGAGAAACAGAGTTCAGCAAACGACAGCCGAGCTGGGGCAGGGGAACATGAAACAGCCACCATCCCCCCCCCTTCACCCCACCCTGAGGCCTTTTCAAAGCCACAGACTGAACCATATTGTCACTCCCAAGCCAAGTTTAACTTCTAAAGAAATCTTTTCAAGATGTTCAAAGCACCCGCGTGCAGCTTAGCTCTAAGTGCTACCATCTGCTGCTGCAAGCAGGCCCATCCTGTAATCCCTGCTCTCCGCACTCGGGCAGAGGCCCTCGTGGCAGGGTCCCTGCTGTGCCCGCTGGAGAATGCACATTGGGTAGCCTGATGACAAAGGGCCCTCGGGGCCCTCGGGCTCCCGGGCAGCAGTGCCCCGAGCCCCCCGGGGTCTGAGAGCAGCACCGGAGGGACCACATCTGTGCTGACACCCAGCTCGGCCGGGGCCAGAGCTGTAGCTGCCTCCTGGAGGGGTCCTGCCCCCCACCCCCGAGCAGGAAAGGAGGGCTCAGGGTCCACTGGCCAGGCCTGGAATTCCTTGGACTCCAGAATTTCAGGTGCAGGCTAACAGGACCTATCTGATTCCAGATGAAAACCGTCCTTGTGCTGGTTTTTGTTCCTCTTCTCCTTTTGTTTGTTTTTCCTCCCTGTTCTAGAATATAAGCCATCACAAGTTGGGATGAAATTAAGTAGCTTCTGATTTTAATAAGAGAACCAACACGTGTCGAGCCGCACACCATGAGCCGTCTCCTCTCTGACCTTGTACCTCCGATTTCCGAGAGATTCCAGGCCAGGAGGTCTGTTGTTCCAGGCCCAGGAGCAACGTGGGCGCTCGGAGCCCAGGGGATGAAAAGGAGTGGGTGCCAGGCCCTTCCAGATGGAGGGGCCCAGGGGTGGGCTCAGGCATCAGAGAGATCAGGAGGCTCGAAGGACCAGAGTGGAGCGGAAGGGGTCAGCCTGGCAAGCAAGGTGTTGGGTAGGAATCGGCTGTGCGCTGGCCTCCCCTGAAACCCCCAGCAACTGGGAACCCAGTCGGGCTTCACGGGGAGAGAGCACCCGGGGTCCAGGAGCAATGCGTGCCCTCCAGCAGCAATGCGTGCCCTCGGTAAGTTGTAGGGCGAGGCAACCTGGAGGCCACATCCCCCACAGGTTTCTCAACTCAAAGATGGCTGTGATCCAGGGTCTGGGTGTCCCCTGCTCTGTGTGGCAAGGGAGCAGGTAACCAGGCAGGAGCAGGGCCTGGGGGGCTGTGTGTCTGCCGTGGGTACAGGGGTTAGAAGCCCATGTCTAGAAGCCACTTACTGGGTGGTATGATTGTGGGAAAATTACTTAAGCTCGTTGGGCCTTAGTTTTCCCATCTGTGAAATGGGGGTAGCTGCTGATGATAGCACACCCCTCACAGGGGTGTTGCCGCGGTTAGCACACCTACAAGTGCTTAGCGCAATGTGGGGGACACAGTGGGGGCCTGAGGAGGCTTTGCCGTAATCACTAGTATTGCTTTATTTATCAGAAGAATGAGTGAGCGAGTGACCGTCTCAGATGTCATCTCAGCTGATATAGGACAGGGAAGGCACCTGGGCCCCTCTCTACCCAAAAGGGGCTCTCCCATCAGCTGTGGGGATTCCGGAGCTCATTCACACCTTTCTCTCCATCCCTCTGTCCCCCTGGCCTGGGCGCCCCTGGCCTGGTAGCTTGGCAGATCTGAGACCACCCGCCAGGAGGCTGGGAGCCACATTTCCCGAGGCAGATGCCTGTCAGAAGCTCTGCGGAGAAATCACCCCTCGGGGGCTGCGTGGCCACAATCGCCAGACGTTTCTGGCAGCGGCTGTGTTTCAAAGCTGCTCTCACAACTGAGATTCAGATGGGATCCAACTGGCCCACCAGGGGCATCCCCAGGCCTGTGAACCGCGCCCCCGCCGCTCCCCCCCACCCCTGTCTTTGGCCACAAAAGCAATGCCTGAGTCCTAAGAAGAAAAAAAAAAAAACAGAAGATTGGTGAGCTTATGGGCAGGGGGCGGGGGAGATGGGGTTTCTCTTTTTTTTATTTTTATTTTTCTTATGCCCCACCAGACAACAGCCAAAAGTCCCGAAAATCTTCAGCTCCCACTTTGGGCAAAGGGCCATCCTGTCTTGCTATCTAGAAGTATAAGAACATGGATTTCACAGGGACGTTCCAATCCCTTCTTCCTTCACACGTCCCTTTGCTCCAGGGCCCACCCCATCCTTGATCCCACCCGGGGCTGGTAAACCAGGAGCCCAGAGCAGTGACGCGAGCAGGCGACAGTACTGGCATTTACTCGATGAAGGCCAGGGCTGCTGGAGCTAAGGGTCTAACGCCAGCCGGGAACAGCTGGCTTCACAAACGCTGGTTTGCCCCTTCGCTGGAGGTGTGAGCTTCCCTGTCCCCGCGTTGTCATCAGGAAATCATAGACAGCACTTGTACCCTTGTACCCACCTCCTAGGGTCGTGGTGTTTGTTCCGTGCTCACACTCGGCACAAGGCCCCTAGAACCACGTCTGGAACTTACAGATGTCAGCTGTCCCTGTCCTGTTGACTAAGGAACAGTCCCAGCCACAAGTCATTGTCCTGTGTTCTAGCTGACTTTCATTTCTAGCCGCCCCAGTAAGCATTTCAATAGGTTGAAAAAAATGTCTTCATAATGATCAGGCTTTAAAACATGATTCTTTTTTAAGAAAAAATATATAAATAAACACAAAACGATTTTTTAAAAGGTTTTGACGTACAAGCAAATCTCCCAAGAATGTTGTTTGTATCCGACTTGGCTTACTCACCTCTGGCCAGTCATCCTCCTGGCTGCTCCTGCCTCCCAGGCCTTGGGCTGCCCGTCCCACCTGATCCGCTTTGAGGTGTCATGGTGCCACCAGCTGAGGTGCCACCAGCTGAGCTGGCCCTGTGCACACATGCCCCGAGGCTCAGGATATCCCAACGGCTTCTGGAGTCAGATCAAAGGCCACACTTGAGACGGTGCCATTGCCTTGGAGACCAGAGAACATGACCCAGAGGGGCAGGAGATTAACTAGCCCAGGAACCAACTTCAGCCAAGGGGTATGAGGATTCCGAGTCCCTCGCTTCTCCCAGGGAACCCTTCTGACGTGTGATTGCCCCATCTGCTCTCTCCAGAGACCTCTATGGAGCCGAGCGTCCTCAGGCCCCTAGCGAGGTGTCTGAAAAATGAGTTACTCAGGAACGTGTCATCTGCAGGGCTTTCTGTCCTCCGCTGCCGCTGTTCTGACTTTGCGCCTCACTCTGGTTGCCCTGGGATGGCACCTCCTGGAGAATTCCTCCTCCCTTTATCCCTGCCTCGTCCTGTTTTCCGAGACACTTGGACTTCAGTTTTCCCAAAGAGTGGAGGTGGGACCCTGTCTTGGGCATAACTTCTCTAAGAGTTGTTTACCATTTCAGAAAAGCACATAATCAATAGCAACAATACTTAAGGTATGGAAGTCACCAGTGCAACAAATCTCTATCCGCCCGCGCTTGGAGCATTTGCGGTGATTGTCTGTGAGGCCCGTGTATTTACTTATTGAACTACTTCATTATGAATTCTTCCCTTTTATTTCTCCCTTATATTACCTGTAGGGCGTTATAGTGATTGTTTATTATGCATATAGGGAAGCTGTATTATCTATAAGCTTAACATCAAGATAGTTAAAAGTCCATTACAAGACATTTGTCATGGAAAGTGGGCTTCGGGGGTGTGTGTGACCCGAGTGGGGCAGGCACAGTCCCCAGGCCGCTGGCCAGCTGAGTCGTGGTGCAGAAGGACCACCCATGGCAGAAGATCCCGGGCCATGGGTGGTCCGTGGGCTGTGATTTGCAAGGTTGAGTGAGAGGATCGCAGCGTCCTTCAGACGTCTACTCTGGGGTTTAATTTAGGGGATGCCATCTGCTTTTCTTCTGGGCTTTCGCTAAGGTGCTTTCTCTGTTGTCAGAACCTACAATCAGCCCACCTCTCATAGGCAGGAGTGAGACGATAGTCATTCCCCTCTGAGCCTGGCAGGAAGTGAATGGATGTCCAGGTTTGATCTCACTCCAAAATCCTATTCATACCAAGGGGTCCGGCCGGCTTGCCATCCCAGCCCACCGCACCCATCGGTCCCCACTGGGGATGTCTGCCTGTGCTCTGTAAGTGGGCCCCCTGTAACGCCCAGGGGCAGCCCCAGCCTGGGTCTCCGTGTGCGTCCTGTAGCTGGCCCTGCTTGCTGTGTCCCCAGGGCTGGCCTGTGAGCCACACCCCTTCTCTGTCTCTGTCAGTCCAGGAGATGGCTCCTGATTCCTCTCTCGGTTCCAAGTGTCAGAGTCAAGGCCAAGTCCATGGCACGGAGCTAGAAGTCCTTCCCTGGAGGGCAGGCAGTTTGAGAACCAGGCTGCTGTCCTTTGCACTCCGTAGGGGGGCCCAGAGAGGGGACTGAGTGTGGTTCAGAAGCAGGAAGAACTCTCTTAGTGGAAGCCCACGTGTCACCCTGCTGCCCCAAGTATCAGGAGCAAACCCACACTGATGACCCTTTCTGTTGTGCCATGTGGGTGACAGGACTCAGGGAGAGAGACCTGGGCAAGGGCCCCCCGATCCAAGAGCTCTTCTTTCTACCCACTGTATTTTCAAGTCCGAGGAGTGCCTGGCAATGTTGCCTGTGAGTAAAGAAGATGACAAAGTGGAAAGCTTGGACGAAAAGAAATTTGTCTCTAAATGCAGCAGTTTCCCACAGGGAAGAAGACTGGCCCGCGGAGGAAAGGCCGTGTTTGGGACAGGGAGGAGGCCTTGAAAACGGCAAGCCCGAAGCGTGGCCCCCTGCACCTCCATCCGCTTGAGGGGCCCAAGTCCTCAGCATGGAGGGGCTTCCGGGCCGCTCTGCCTCTGATTGCACGAGAAGGTTCCACTGATCAGCTCGTCTAGTGCCAGCCCTGAGCGGCCTGGATGTTCTGGGTCCCGGAGAGCCCCTTCCCGCTGCTGGTGGCAGGGGCGCGGGGGCTGCAGCTCGCTGTTCTTGAGCCCTGGGCAAGGCCTGGGACAGAAGAGCTACACATGAAGCTGTTCAAGAAAACCGATGGGCTTAACTTGGGCTTCCAAATAGAAAAAAAAAATTGCCGGGTTCTTCCTTGAGGTCACCATGCTGTGTTTCCTTGGAGCTTGTGGGCTCCTGTTAGGAAGAGTGGAACCAGGGAGGCTCAGGAGAGGCTTTGGGACCTGGGTGTGGGGGTGCTTTAGACTCTGACAGCCTTGGCTTCTCAGCAGGTGTAAAGCTCCCTCAAGGATTTTACACACAAGGGGACGACAAGGAGGTTTGGGGACAGTGCTTACAAATGTCCAGACATATGCTTTATTTTAAGCCGAATTTCCAGTGGACCTGCTGCACCCAAGGAAAGCCAGTGCTGTGAGGATGGTCAGAGCAGTGACAAGAGAGCCTGTGGGGCCAGCAGGCCCCTGCTGGTGTCAGAGGGCCTCGATGTGGCATCCAGAGGCAGAGCCCATGCTCCTGGCCCTTGGACCCCTTCAGCTGCTTTATCAAAAAAGCAAGACAACAAATGAAGCCCATCAGAAAGCCAACCCCAGGCATGGGAAGTCCCACAGCAGCCTCGGATGGTCCTGGGCCCCAGGCTCTGCATGCATGGCATCGGGGTGCCCTGCGTATCTGGCGAGAGGCTGGGTGGGTTCCACACCGATACCCCTTGGTGGGAGAAGTGGGGGAAACTGAGCCTGCTAGGAAGGTCTGCTTATCCTGGGGGGTGACCGATCCTGGCCAAGTGTGGGGGCTTCATTTGTAGCCCCCTGGCCGTAGCCAGAGGCAGGGCTGGAAAGCTGCCGGCTGCTCTAATGGGAGTGCCGCGGGCCTCTGCTCAAGGGCTAGGTAGGCCACCGCCCCTCCTGCCCGCCAGGAGTGGCGACAATGTGGGTGGCTGTGCCCAGGAGTCGGCTTGCAAGGGATGCCCCCATCTAAATGCAGGCTCCTACACCCCAGAGGCCTCTCCAGCAGCGTGGCCAGTCTCCAGTTGGAGACCAAGCTCCCTATGACAGCCCCCGCTGCAGGGGCAGAGGTCACGGAGGAATCAATGTCATCGACTTTCACTGCTGAAGGAGTTGGAGGGCTCAGCTACCTCACCAGACCCCATGGCAGCACAAGGAATGTTCACTCCCATTCGGGGCCCACTTCCCTAGGGCCTCCTGGTGCCTGGCCTTCTTGGGGACTCAGTAGTGAAGAAGGCAGACAAAATCCCGTCCTCAGGGGCCACCATTCCAGTGGTGACAATGCCTTCCATTCAAGTAACACTCGAATTACAAATACTGTCACATTGGGACCCCCGTAGTGATGGGAATATTATTATCCTCTTCTTACAGGTGGGGGAACAGGCCCAGGGAAGCCGAAGGCCCACACCAGGTGCCCCAGCTTGCCCGAAGGTAGCACCTTCTGCCTCGAATGTCCCTCCCCTGGAGACCCGCTGGCCTCCCCGCTGCAGAGCCTCTCCTGTAGGCCGTCTGACCCAGGGGACGCCTGGCAGTGTCTGCAGACCCTGTTGGTTGTTGCAACCAGGTGCGCCCGGCAACTATCAAGGACGGGGCAGGGCAGCTGCAGAACATGCCAGACTGCACAGGACCGCCCCGCACAGCCAAGATCTAGTCGCCCAAACTGCCGGAAGCCTGGCAGCCGGGACACGCTGCCTCAGACGCCGGGGAAGGCAGGGACCCGACGCACAAGCTTCAGTAATTCTCACAGGCCCCGTGGGAGAACAATACCATCCTGCCCATTTTACAGAGAGGAAAACTGAGGGTAACAGGGGTAACAAATGTCCAAGGTCACAACAACCAGAAACCAGTGGAGTTGAAATTTGAATGAGAGTACCAACCGGAGCCAGCCTGACTCCGAGGGCCACCTGGTCACCCAGAGTCAGCAGAACAAGAGGGGTCATCTTCAAGTCATCAGAGGTGACCTGTATAGCCCAGCAGGGCTGGGTCCCTGGGGAGCAACCACTTGGGGAAGGGCCACGCCACGCATCCCCAGGCCGACTCTGGGGCCCTCTGCTTGCTGCCATCTTCAGGGTCCCTGTGTGGCGCCACGTGTCCCAGGCTCCAGCTGCCAATTTACCTTATTTCCCACTAACAAAATTCCCTTGCCACTTGTTTTTCTCTTTTCTTCTTTCTTGCTTGTGTTTGGTTTGTTTGTTTTATTTTTTATTTTGCTTGCAGGAGCAGATTTGACCTCTCTCTTCCACCTGGCATTAGATCAAAGGCTTAAACCGAAGCCCTTCTCCCCAGCCTGGGGTGAGGCTCCAAGATCTTGTGGCCCCACCGAGGCTCACCTGGCAGCCACCGTTGCCGCACGCGCGCCTCGCAGCCACCCAACCCAACCGGGCCAGATAAAGGGCTCTGCAGGCCCTCGGCCACCACCAGGTCCACACAGGCAAGGGGGCTGGGACAGGAAGCAGGGGGAAGAGGGAACCTTCCACAACAGTCAGGAGGACTGCCTCCTTGCCAGCACTTACCTCACAAAAGTTTCATCCTAAACATGCCGGGAAACAGTGTTCAGCTCAGCCACGTTGACCCACTGCAAACTCACCAGACGTGTGTTTCATTCCAGATATGTTTTGTTTGTTTCTTTCCCAAGCTCCCGATTGTGTGTTTGTATAGATTAGTGTGTGGGTTTGTGTGGGCTCCCCTTGGGGTAAACACACCTCTGCTTTTCGCAGCTGAATTCCTTTGAGGATCCCTTTAGCTGCTGGCCGGGAGTGAGCACCGTGCCCGGAAACTTGCTGGAAAAGAATGCGCTGTCTGTAAGGAGTGGTGGTGTGTGCGGCTCACCACACAGCCCTGTGCGGCTGTGGTTTTGGGGGGTGTGTGTGTATGGGTGTGTGTTTCAGGTGTGTGTGTGGCTGTGTGTTTGGGCTGTGCGCGTGCCTCTCTGCGTGTGCCCTGTTTCCAGGCATACTCCCATGCTGGGAGAGGGCAGAGGCGAGGAGAGCGCGGAAGACGGCAGACACCCCAGCTGCACGTTGGGCTTTGAGGCTGTGTCCTTTCCCCACGAACCAGATGCAGATTTCAATCAATTCAATCAATGGGCAATGTTTGCTGGCCATCAAAATAGCCCAGAGGTTGCTAGTCAGCGGCTCTAAGATGGATGACCAGTGGCCCCGGAGGTCCCAAAGGTCAAAGATGACTATCACCTTAAAATGTAATCTGTGTCGGCCCCCAGCTCCAGGCCCAGCGGGTGGGGGGTGGGGCGTGCTGCTGGCCATCTGCAGCCACCCGCAAACTGGGCCACTGTCTGCCCCATGGCCCGCTTGGCCCAGCCGCCGGCAGATGGCCCCAGGGCACCATGGGCTGTGCCATCTGTCTGCCCACTGTCCCAAGCCCTAGCCTGGTGCCGCTGTCCTCCTGGGCAGAGAGAACCCACACATTGGTCTGCCTGCTGCTGTCCCCCTCCACGACATCCCACCGGGGCTGCGGAGAGCAGGGCTGCAGTCTTGCTGGCACCCCACAGCCCCTTTCTATTAAGCAAGCCCTCGCCTGCTTCGGATCTGAGCTCCCACAGCTCCTCTGGCTTCTTAGGTACAAGGAGTACAAGGTCATTTTGTTTCCTTTGAACCTTTGAGAGAAGATGACCACAGCAGCCCTCTGCTCCGCAGCGAGTGAGGAAGGGGCCCTGGCTCTCTCCCTTCTTCCCTGCATGTCTGTGCAGCCTCATTGCTTTTGCCCCTTCCCTCCTGATGGGTCTGGGCTCACCTCCGGTTTCTGCACCCAGACATTCCTCCCCAGGCCTTCCTGCCGCAGGGGAGACACTGCCACGGCACGTGTTATGTCTTGGAGCCTCAGCAGCTCATCTTCAAATAGCTCTTTCTTCCTTTCCCTGCTCGTTGTCTGATGAATGCCAGATCTTTCCTCCCGTCTTTGGTGTACTGGTCTCCTTAATGTTTACCATCTGCAGTGCTGCGTTCGGGAAGTGTGTAAGGAGACACGCCTGATGAATGGTTGGTCAGGCTCACTGTCTCTTGGCAGGCGTGGCTCCCACCCCTGCCCGGTGGTGCTATGGGTCCCCGGTGTCGCGCACTCCAGATGAGGGCGTGTGTGCCGCGTATCAGCCTCCTTTCACAAATCATCGGGGTTCGGCCACGCAAAGGTCAGTGTGTCACCCGAAGATGCAGTATTTCCCAAAAGTCAGGAAGCAAATAAATTATTACAGTTTAAAAATGAATCTATTTATTGATCTCCTTCTTTCACACTATTAATGCTAATTGTTTTTCATGGTGCATGCATTTGGGATTCATCAATATGAATTCTTAACGAATTTCCAAACATAAAAATTAGAGCAGGATAACAGATAGACCGGAGTCATCCTGCCATTTCTCAGAAGGCCTTCGGCTCTGCAAGGTGCTGGCCGTGAGAGGTAGAGTCGCACGTCCGTCTGGAAGCCTGGGTGCCTGGCCAGCGATGGACAAGGGCACAGATGTCACGACTGGCTACCTCACCAGAGCCCCTCCTGTGAGCCTAGCCCTGGGCCAGGTTGTTTACAGGCTCTGTGTCATCCAGTGCTCACAGCCTCGAGGGGAGTTTTATGATCCCACTCGGTTTATTAAGACACTGAGACCCAAAGGGCATCTATGGTCTCGTGTATCTATAGAGTGGAAAGCCCAATACAGGCCTAGCTCTGTTTGACTCGAAAGTGCACGCCCTTGGGGCGCCTGGGGGCTCAGTTGGTTAAGGATTCAACTCTTGATTCGGGCTCAGGTCATGACCTTAGGGTGCTGGGATTGAGCTCTGTGTCGGACTCCACGTGCTGAGTGTGGGGCCGGCTTGAGATTCTCTCTCTCCCTCTCCCTCTGCCCCTCCCACTGCTTGTGCACTCTTAATTAATTAATTAGATCTTAAAAAAATAAAGCGCACGTGCTTTCCACTTGGCCACTCTCCATGCTGAGCCAGCGTTCACACTGGCAGCAGCAGGTTTGTTTCAGCACATCTTGTCACTGTTTCTGCCTGTCTGTCTGACTCAGAGTTAACCTTGAGCCATCTCTCCAAAGGAGCCCAAGCCACAAGCACCCATCTCACACCTTGGATGGACCGTCATCACAATGGCCCATCATCACCACTGTGCCCTTTTGTCTTTCTTGGCAAGACTACTACTTGTCTCCCCTTATTCCTCAGTGGTAACATTTTTTCTAGACACAGTTCCCCTGAAGACTACATCCCCCAGCATTCCTTGCAGCTAGCACAACCATGTGACTAACAGGATCCCAACAGACTGGATGTGTGCCGAATACAGGCTCACTGTCAAAGACATTTTCTTTTCATCTTCCTACTGTCTGGAACTCAGGCATGATGGCAGGAGCTGAAGCAGCCATCTCAGCCCATGAGACAGAAGCTATGTGATACAGAGAAGAGAGAAATGAGGTTGAAGGAGCTATTGTCCTGATATGACCAAGGTGCCCTCCCAGCCCTGAACCGCGTGCCTGGACTTGGACTCGTCTGTGAGACAGAATCGAATGCCTCTCTGTGCATAAGCCACTCTTGTTTTCATCCTGTTGCAGTAACAAACATTTATCCTAACTGTAGCTTTCCAAGACAGTGCCGATGGATGTGATAGACTGAACGACGAACTCCCAAAGATGTCCATGACCCAGTCTCCAAAACCCATGACTATGTTACCTTCCACTTTTTTTCCCCAGGAGGTTGCAACCAAGCAGTTTGAACACCCATCCTTGTCCCAGACCTTAAGAGAAATAAGAGCGATAATGAAAACAACTTTGTAGGTAGAAAATCAGTGTGTGTCCAACAACCACCACTGTGATTATTATAGGCAAGAATCATCAACAGATGGTAAAATTAGTAGGTAAAAATATGATGGGAAGCAGGATATGTGCATAATCCCACAGCATCTCCTCACAAGATACTTACTGATTACAAAATAGTTGTTCCATAGATTACCACAGAGAAACCTGGCAGACATCACCTTACTCAGGCGATCAAAGTGAACACCCCCGGAAAGGCACAGTTACTCTGTGCAGGTACTGATACCACCACCACCATTAGTGTGTTCCTGAAAAAATGCCTAGTAGGGTCTAGTCATGGGGAAACATCAGATAGACCCAAATTTGGAACAGTCTATAAAATATCCAGCCTGTACTCCTCAAAAGTGTCAAGGTCATGAGGGCACCCGAGGGGCTCAGTCTATTAATTGCTCAGCTCTTCGTTTTGGCTCAGGTCAGGGTCTCAGGCCCCTGTGCTTGAGCCCCGCGTTGGCCCCCGCGCTGGGCGTAGAGTCTGCCCGAGATTCTCTCTCTCTCTGCCCCAGCCCTTCCACTTTGCTCACATGCTCTCTCTCTCAAATAAATAAACCTTTTTTTTTTTTTCCAAGTGTCAAGGTCATGAAAGATAATGGAAAACAGATTAGAAAAACAGAAAGAGGCATCACAACTTAAGAAACTGGACCAGATCCTGGACAAGGGAAAAAAACAACAACAACCCACAAAACATGAGTTAGAACATTTTGTGAAATTCAAGGTCTACAGTTTAGTCTGATAGTGTTCAATGTTGACCTGCTGATTCTGATCGCTGAGCTGTGATTACATCAGATGTCAACATTTGGGGATGAAGGGCACAGGGGAATTCTGTTTGTGACTTGTAAGTCTGAAATACTTCAAAGTAAAGAGTTAAAAAAAAAACTTCATGGTTTATGGACTTGATTTGATCCTAATTATATCCTCAAAGGGTGGTAATATCTAAATTTCCTGATGAGGAAACTGGAGATCAGGAAGGAAGTGACTTGTCCAAAGTCACCCACGGGTAAGTGAGGTGTGACCCTGACAAGAACCTGAATTTCCTATTCCTCTTTCTAAATCCTATTTGCTTTTCCCATTAAGATAAATGGGATTTTACTTAATATCAAATATCAAACACTATAATTCCTTAACAACCAGCAGGTAGCCAGTGGAGAGCCCAGAGCCTAAGCAGGGCATAGCGGACGGTTCCACTCTGGGGGCACTCTTGTCCATCTGCCTTCCCCCCCAACCCTCACCTCCATCCACCCAGCAGCATCAACGATCAGAGCCCTGCCCACCCCTGCATTCACCAGTGATCCCACCCTTCCAAGGGCTGAAACAGAGCCTCCTCCTGCCACCTGGTCAAACAATGCAGTGGAAAAAATATGCATTGGGAGCAAAATGAATGTCTACGATGTTCTTAGTGAGCTGGGAGTTGAATTCACCAGGGACCTTGGATCTATGCAACTCTGGTTACAAATGGGTTGACTTCAGGTCCCAGTTCATAAGGGAACTGTAGACAGGTGGAGCCCTGAACTGGGTGAGGACACTTGGGTTTGGAGCAGAGATTTCCAGGGATGTCTAGTCCTGGTTTCCAAGACTGACCTGGTTTACTCCACTGTCCGGGAGTAGTTATTAATTGTTCCCCTTTTCACTCTCAAGAGTGTCCTGGTTAGGACAAATAAACTATATCATTATCCTATTTAGAGTTTATCTAGTTGAAACTCCTCATTTTCAAGAAAAAAATGGAGGCCCAGAGAGGTCAGTGAACTAGTTCGAGGCCACACAGCATTTAATGCAGTGTCTCGGGAGGCTGCCCCATTACTCCCATGGGTGACCAGCTTCAGCCATTTTCAGTCCAGGCTTTGGTGGTGGGACCTGCCCAGCTCAGCTCTCGGTTGGCTCGCGGTGACTTTCACTATGGCTCGGCCTCTTCCCACAGGGAAGGAGCTGCCTGATCCTGGTCGCCTCTCCCAGGACGGCTGCAGGAGCCTTCTAGATGGACTTGCCATGCCCATTCTCACTCCTCTCCAATGTCACGTGTGAGCCAATCGGCTCTTCAAAATGGAAATCAGATCATGTCCTCTGTCGGGTGAACACCCCACGCACAGCCACACTTGCCAGCCGCGAGGCCCTTTGTGAGCCCACCCCTCTTACAGACCGCCCCTTGGCCTCATGTCCCACTCCTCCCGAGCTGTCCCCCCCGCCCCCGGGCCCTCAGCCATACTGGCTTCCAGTCATACTTGTTTCTCAAGACAGCCATGCTCCCTCCTGGCACAAGGGCTTGGCACAGGCTTTTCTCTTAGGCTGGAACATGCTCCCATCTTTCCCCTTTTGGCTTCAAGGTACTACTTCAAATCTGCCTCACTCGGTGGAATGCAAGCCCCAGGAGGGCCAAGCTGTGCCTGTCGTGTGTCACAGTCACATCTCTGTTGCCTCCCAGATGCCGCCCACAAGAGGATGGCCGATAAAGACGACCCGCGCTACTGAGTTCATGGCGGCCCCCACAGACTCTTTCAATGGAGTCTATCCGAAACCATCAAGCACGTGGGGCCCAAGGATACACACTTCCCCAGACCTGATTCCCTAGCATCTCCTCCTGTTGGTTCCAAGTAGAACTAGAGTCACCCGGCAGAAGATGTTCCATGTAAAATGACCCACGAGTCCAACATCTTAACACACTGCCCTTACCTAGAAGCTACAGGAGGACCAGTCCCTTTCTCATGACAAGCGGCCATCCTCACAGAACCGATGATGCTGTCAAACACCCCCTGCCCCCAAACAAAACCAGAAAGCAGCAAATACACAAAAAAGAAACACAAAACAAGGGCATGTGAGCAAACCGTAGGGGACTTCTGATGTCAGCTCTTCAGACCTCCATTATGCAGATGGGAAAACTAAGGTTCCAGAGACAGAAGAAGGTGGCTTTTTAGGATTGGGGCATGGGCCAAGCTTTTGATGGCCAGCATTGGGGCATTTTCTAGAGAAGCAGCACCCTCCGGGGAGAAGGTCTGGGCTCCTTCCACCCTGGGGTACCCACGGGGTACTAGTACCCATTCCCAAGCTGGGGCCTCATGAAGCGATCAGTCACTCCAGGACATGCCCACATGGACTCCAGTGCGGTGCTTCTCAAACATCCCAGGCTCACAGACCACCCGGGGAGCTTGTCAAAAAGCAGATTCTGACGCCGGAGGGCTGGTGGGGCCGGAGGCTCTGCATTCCTAACACACTCCCGGGACCTGTCATGGCCACAGGCTCCCGGAGCACACGGGGTGGAGAGGTTCGCTTCTAGCTCAGTGGTCAGCCACCTTCTCCTGTGAAGGGCCAGAGATGAGATCTCTTAGTTTTGCAGGCCAAGAGGCAAAATGGAGAATATTACCTGGGTATTTCAATTACAAAAGAGAAAACGGATTCCTATAATTTTTTGGATAGAATTCAAAATATAATTATGATAATTGAATACAGTTTTGCTTTGTTTTTGTTTTTGTTGGCTGGTTCATTGGTAATGCAGGGTTGCTAATGAAAAGCCTGAAATTCTGTTTAGGGAAAGATAACCCTTCATGTAACTGGGGCTCAAAGCTAGTACTCCCCATCATCCGATTGATCACAAATGTTGATCCGTAAGAACCATTTTTAGCTCAAGGGGTGCACAGAGAACAGGTGGCAGGCTGGCTTTGGTCCACAGGCTATAGTTTACCAACCCTGGCTCTAGCCCAATGGTCAAACCAACCAAGGAGATTTTTCATCTCTTTTCCCATCTGGGACAAAGAACAGAGATTCAGGGGTCTGGGTGTTAGTTACCCTGTCAACAGTTCCCATGCCTCTGTATGCCTCAGTTTACCTAAGGAAGTTCTGGGCAAGGTCACACACCTGAAACAAACATCCTGCTTTTTGCTTCTGAATTAACTTTTGCTTTGAAGTTTGCAAAGTCAGGTCATGGGAACCCAGTTCTCCAGGGCTGGTTGGGTTCAACGCCACCCATGTGTTACCCGTGAACGGCACACGCTCCCACAAGAGGCGATGATGCTGATGCTGCCGCCCGAGTTGTCCATCTTTCTACCCCATCAGCTGTGGACTCTCCGACTTGAGTGATCCCGGGTCAGCCCAGAGGCCCGGTGCTCACGGGCCGCAACAGTGCCCTCGAGGTCACTGGGGGTCGAGGCTTCGGTTCTCCAGAGGCATCACTTCCCCTCCCGTGCCCTGCCGGTGGTACCTTTTCTGGTCATTTCCACCGGTGTCCCCTTAGGCTTGGTCCTCTTCCTCACGTGGGTCAGGCCTGGGTGGAGGTTACCTGCTCTGGTTCCGCTTCTGCCATAAAGCAGCGAGTTAGGGACGACCCCAGCCCTCCTGCCCCACAGCTCACCGAGTCGTACAGAGGAACACAGCTGGCCCAGCTCAGCTGCTAACTAGCTGTCTTCTCCCCCCGTCATTTACGCTTCTCAAGGCTCAGCCCCTTTCACACCAGCTCCCCCACTTTGTTATCCAACATAATATTTTACAGAAAGCAAGAAATTTAAGCCTTGGGAAGTGGAACACAACAAGTATTGTTCCAAGTGCATTTCTGAACCGGCAATGGTTAGCCTTTGTTGGATCTATTCAAGAAATAGATCCAGCATGAGATGCCAGCTTTCTATTCTTTGGCCAAGTTTACAATCAATATATTGGAAGTGATTCAGCCTTCCGCTCCCCCAGCGCTCAGAGCGGCTCCTCGCCATGGTTGGTAAAGGTGGTTCTCTATCCCAGGGCTTAAGCTCCAGGTTAATGACTGCAAGCCTAGGGCTGCCAATGACACTGGATTTCCCAACAGCAGTGATGCTATTCCGTGGGATCACAGGAATGGGAATGCTCTGAGGAAGGTCGCATGGGGGAGACAACAGTAGCAGTAAAGGCATCAAGGTCTGAACGTGGATGGTATTTTCTAGGAATGGTGAGGGGTCTGGGTGAGCAGACACTGTTAGCTACTGCCTCTCCCGCCGGGGAAACCCATGCCTCTCCTTCATTCCTGACATTTAAGCTTGTTAAATCTTCCCCTTCTGCCTAGAAATGTCCCTCAGACCTTCCTCTCCGTGTCCACTAAGTCTCCTGATTGGACTCACAGCCGTCACCCACCTGGTCTTCTTGTCACAGCTCCCTTCTGTCTCTGATCTACTTGCCACCTGGCCACCAGGATTAGCAAAGAAGCAGGGCTGTACCCTTCCTTAGAATCAGATCTCTCCCCAGACCTCACAGGAGAAAGCTGAGCCCCTTGGCACTGGCTGTGAGGCTCTTCACACTGGCCTCAGCTCACAGGCCGGTGGTCACTTCCTGCCATGTCACCAGACAACGTGTGGTCTGTGTTCAGGCTTCAGCTATGGATGGCATAACCCGTGGGGGAGTCAACTACATCATATGAGGAGAGTCAGAGGTAGGCAACTGCAGGATTGGCTACTCTAGAAGCCCGGTGGGGTCTCTAAAGACTCCAATGTTCTCCAGCTTTCGGCTCTGCAGTCCCCAGTGGGTTGGCTTGGCCCTTTGGCGGGTTCCAGTGTGGGCCCAAGAGACAGCTTGTATGGCCCCAAGAATCACAAACTCCCCCAGCTGTGTGCACAGATGGAAACTTCTACATGAATATCTCTTTTCTATCCAGGAGAAAAACCTTTCCCAGAAGCACCCCCTCCCAAACGTCCTTCTCACATCTTGTCCAGAACGGCACCAAGGGCTGCCGCTAACCACCGCTGGGAATCGAATTAGGGTTATTGGCTTCAAGTGACCCAGCTTCCACCCCCAAGACTGACGAGAGCGTCCTCCCCAAGCACATGACCCCACGGTGTGCTGAACAGGACCAGACACCGTCGCATTACCAAGGAAGGAAGGGCAGAATGGCTTTCGGGGAGGCAGTCGCCACATTTGCTGCTCCTCGAGAACACGATCCGCTTTCACACCTTCTGCCTTCACTCGTGATCTTCCTTTGCCCGAGTGTTCTTCCACCACAAGCAACCCCGATTCATCTCTCGAGGTCCAGCCATAGAACCACCATCAGTGCAATGTGCCAGTAGGAGACACCAGGATCGCTCCACTCGCCACTCCAATCCCGAGATCTCGTTGGCTGTCTGACACACGGTGGATCTCCAATAGTCACCAAATGCATGAATGAGTAGAATGTTTACTATACATCCACCAGAATGTACATATTCAAACCAGTGTTTATCTCGGTGGCTCACCAGTCTCATTACTATGTAGTCAAAGGACACACTCCCAGGGCCAGATCCAGGTTTCCTCTTTCTTTTCCTTCCTCCTTTGAGCTCCCAGGGTGTCTCTGTATCCTGGGCATGAGGCTCTGGAGACAAGGGCTGGAAGAGGAAATGAAAAGAAATGAAGTCTGGGACCAGGGTACTTGAGCAGCTGGGATCCAGGGGAGCACGGCCTGAAGCTCTTAAAGCAGAGACTCCCAGGCTGCGAGGGGAGGCCACCCGGAACCCAGTGCCCCCGTGTTTAGCCTGTGGGACACTGGCTGAGCACAGTGAAGCTGCTCGAAGTTAAATCACCCGAAGAGGCTGTGTGTGTTTGTGCATGTGTGCGTGTGTGTGTGCACACAATATGTATAATGGGCTTCACGAATACACTACATTAGCTAGATAGCTTTTGAGATGCATAAGCGATGTGAGTGCCCAGACTGTATTAATTTAGCCTTCTCTAGAAATGCCTGGAAAATAATAGGCATTCAATGAGTCATTGAGGAATAAATGAAGATTGAATTTTGAGGTCCTTGGTTTTTTTACTGAGGTCAGTAGGAGAATGAAGCATGTCTCTTTAGCTACTATAAAACTGGCCTTGAAGATACCATCCATCGATGGGGAGAAAAGAGCCCTTGGACCTGAACCCTGGCTCCTCCTCTAACTAGCTGTGTGAGTCAGCAGATCAGTTTCTATCCTATAGCATAGAGACTAAATCACGGGATTTTTGAGGGGCTTCAGAAGTGAAATCCTATCTGTCAAATGTCTAACGTGGTCTCCATAAATGTGATTTCTCCCTTCAAATTCTTTTATTGAAAGTTCCAGGTGATACATTTCATTCTGAATCTAGGGGTAAGAAGTTGGTCTTTCCTGATGTCCTCCTTGTATCAGATAATTAGGATTATCTAATTTACCTCGTCTCTATTAGGAAATTTAGCACCAAGCTGAATGGTAAGGTGCAGCTGATCCTTTGTTGATGCTTTCTGGAAGCCTCCTCTATCTCTGCCCTTGAAAGGTCTGGAAACAACAAACAGAAAGAGAAACGTGAGGGGTGGAGAGAAACCATGTGACACAGAAGGTGCCCTGGCATTAACAGGACAGTCAAAGCTGATCTGGACCCTCCAAGAGGACCCCTTGATTCATTAGGAAAGAGATTTTCTTTGTAAGTAAGATTTGTGGGTCACAGAGGCAAGGTGTGACATGTGTTCTAGGGCCAAGTTTGAGGCTAATGGATGTGAGCCTAGTGGTGTGTTCTGCTTTGTTCTAGACAGTTCTGATACATCCTAATATTTCCTGGAAAGAGATCATCAGAGATAGGGGAGCCGAGGCTATGAAAACCCAGTATGAGATAAGAGAGAACAGAACAGCCTGTCGTCCCATCAGGGAGTCCTGGGTGAATGCTGATCTCCCAGTGCAATCAAGTCTTGTACTTCTTCTGTTTGGGTGGGAGTTCAAGTCACCCGGGAGGGGTGCCCAAAAACTTGACTTTTTTATTCTATTTTTCAAATCTGAAGTTTGTATAGTATGTTTTATATGTCCAGGATTCTCAACTTGTTGGGAAAATGCCTGGCTGGAGAAGAGTATCCCAAGGAAGAAGAAATGTCAGCAAAAGCGACTGGGAGAAAAGGTCAGAGATGTGGCCTCATGGAGGCAAGGAGAGAGAGCAGGTCACAGGGTGCCCGCAGTGAGAACGAGACCCATTTCCGGAGGGCAGATTCTACTTTCCAAAGATATCCATGTCACAAGAGAAAAAACTCATCCCTGAGTTATAACAGAATTACTCCGTGGAATGTAGTACATTATAAAGCTTACACATTTGAACTCAGCCATTTCATGGTAAGAGAGTCAACGTAATTCCTGTCCTTTAAAAATTGGCACAGTGGCCATAAATCCAAAGGGAAAAATAATGATTTCAGTGACTTAAATGAATGAAAGCCCTTTTCTGTTCTGCAACATCTCCTTCTGTTCCTAAGAGTGTCCGGCCAGCCTTCTGGCGGCTGTCTCCTCGTCTCTCTGGTCACTTGAGGGACTCTGGAAGAACAGAGAAGCCTGGACTTTGGTGACAGGCTCTGGGACTCAACTACTAAATATGCCTTTTATTACCTGTGTGATCGTGGTCATTTATCTTATGTGACCGGCAATTTTTTCACCTGGGAAAGGGAGGTAATAATTCATGGCTTTTAGGATTAAGAATTAAGCAGAATAATGAATGCGGCTAGTGTGTCTAGCACAAAGTACGTATTCAGAAATACCAGCTCCTTTCCACATTTCCTCTTGACTTTTTAAAAAGGAAGCACTTCGACCTGGGTTGAAAAAAGGAAGGAAACACAGGAAAGCAAGGAATGGAAGAGCGTATCTTCCTGCAACACCGAGGCAGGACGTGAAGGCGAGACTTGGACATCTCATACTTATGCTTCCAGGTGGTAATAGTGACATAGTTAACGTTGTTTGAATATTTACTGTGCGCCGAACCCTGTTCAAAGTACTCTACCTGTATTAATCTTCTCTTTTTATCTTTATAACAAGCCTGTGAGGTAGGTACGACCATTATTCCCATTTTGCGTACGAGAAAATGGGGGCCCACAGAGACTTATTAATATGTGGCGGAGTCAGAGTTGGCCGCAGGCTGGTTCATTTCCTGGGAAGGAGACTGAGATTGACCTTGGAATGGTGTCCTGGGGATCCACCTGGAGGCAGGAGGCACAAGTGGGCGGAGAGAGAAGCTGGGCCAGCTGTAGAGGCGACAGAGGTCTCAGCCAGTTCCCGGGAGCCAGGAAGAGGCCTGGCCCTTCAGAGATGGCCCAGCTGAGGCGAGGGGAGCGGAGTCTTTGCACCCCCTTGACTCGTTATTGGCTGCAGCTGCGGCGGAAAGGAGGGTGCGGCCTTGAGAACAGTGGCACTTCCTGGAGAAGGATGCCACTGAGTGAAGTCAACTGTCCACAAGCCAGAATGCAGGCTCCTGGCGTCCTCTACAGCCACCCTTTGTCCCCCCGAGACATACCTGCTTTGATCAAGTGCTGGGAGCAGCTCTTCCAGGATTCCGGAGGGATCCTGTAAAAGAAGTACCAGTGGGAACGGACCACAGCCCCGGATGTCGCAGCTGGTCCTGAAGCCACCGTTGATACACCCTGGCTCCCTCTGCCGTCGGCTGTTTGGGTCCCTGCCCGGCAAGAACCTCAGCTCCCCATCCACGGCGGGAACCAACTCCTCATAACCACACCCGTCAGGTCTACAAACGAGGCAAGGCGATTTTGACTTTTTATTGGGGCGGGGGCCTTCGGCCTCCTGTGACCCTTCCTTGATTCCTTTGGGCTGGGATAGAGTGAACCCTGGCTGGTTGCCGGAGGGATGACAGGCCCCTCTGGCTCCCAGGGTCTGGGTTCTGTAAAAGCCTCTTCCACGCTCCGCCCTGTGAACACCACGTCCTCTGGCCTCTCCTGCAAAGCCGTCATCTGGTGGGTTTCGGACCTGACATTACCGTATCTCCTCCTCCACTCGGAGCTTCTCGGTTCCTTCCTCCACCGTCTCCCACGGCAGTTCGGCATTTCTTCCTGACTGAGATCAGCCTTCAGTTTCTCCAGGCGGCGCAGCAGATTAGTACCTTGTCCCTGGTCCTTGCCAGGCTCTTTCATCCTGGTCAATACACTCTCCCTAGTCTTCCTTTAACTTCTCTCTCCCTTTGATGCAGCACCTTGGAATCCAGCCCCAGGATCCGCCCAGTTCCTGCAGGTCTGCCTTGGCGACGTCCTACAAGCACCTTTAGGATTTTAACGGGCCCAGCATTGCCACACGGCGGGCAGGTCTCGTTTTGCAAGGGAACGGCCTCTGCACCCTCAAGCAAAGGGGAAGCACTTGCTTAAAATAGAAGGGGGAGCACTTAGGCAGGTCTGGGGAGGGTTTCCCAGACCCTGAAGATCTGAGGTTGTTCAAGTGCCTTGACCCAGGTAACCCCACCCATCTCAGTTAGGGCTCTGACCTTGGGGTAGCAGAACTTTGGAGGCCAAGGCTTTGGCCTCCCCTGGAACTCCCTCGAAGAACAAGTCCTGGGCCTGATCCTCAGCTTAACCTGGTTGTAGATGAGGCTCTTGAGATCCTGCCCAGGAGTCTCTCGGCTCTCATGCTCAGCCTTTAACTGATTAATCACACTGGGCTTTTGTCTTTTTCTTGTGTGCCCAGCATAGACCTCCAGGTCCACTGTCTTTATGATTCCTATTCCCCCTTCCTTCCCAAATGTGCGCCATGCTGCACCACGCCACGCCAACTAGTGCATCCGCTTCCGTTAGCCAGCTGTCCCAACTCATCACTGAGGAAGTTTTCACAGTTGCATGATCACCTCGGGCAAGGGCTGGAGCCGGATGGCCCCCCAAAGTTGTTATGAGGCAGAGCTAGGGGGCTGGGCCCAGACCCATCACCCAAGATGCCAGATATGATCACCCCCAGGAGGGTGAGCATGACCTTGGAAGCCCCAGGGCTGGGACCTGGAGCTGGGGAGGGGCAGCTGAGCAGCACCTGTGGCAGGCATCCAACACACGTGCTCCCAGCAGACTAGGACACAGGAGAAAAAGAAGGTGTAACTTTTTTTTAAACAATTTAAAAAAAATTTTTTTTAAGATTTAAAGATTTTTTTAAAGATTTTATTTATTTATTTGACAGAGAGAGATCACAAGTAGGCAGAGAGAGAGAGGAGGAAGCAGGCTCCCTGCTGAGCAGAGAGCCTGATGCGGGACTCGATCCCAGGACCCTGAGATCATGACCTGAGCCGAAGGCAGCGGCTTAACCCACTGAGCCACCCAGGCGCCCCTAAAACAATTTTTTTTTTTTAAGAGAAAATGGGACCCGGAGAATTAGTAAATGTCCGAGAAGTCTCTTATTCGTTTTTTTTTTTTTTTTTAAGATTTTATTTATTTATTTGTCAGAGAGAGAGGGAGAGAGAGCAGCACAGGCAGACAGAGAGACAGGCAGAGGCAGAGGGAGAAGCAGGCTCCCTGCTGAGCAAGGAGCCCGATGTGGGACTCGATCCCAGGATGCTGGGATCATGACCTGAGCAGCCGCTCAACCAACTGAGCCACCCAGGTGGCTCTTATTCGGGTTTTTATGGACATCTTTTACGAGTTTTACCTCCTAGCTCTCAAATGTCCTTTGGAGGAGAAGTCCTGTTTTCTGTAGGTTCGGTAATCCTTAACAGGGATGTCCACCAGTGCCTGCCAGGTTGTAAGTTTGAAGCAATTTATATCCATTCGGATTACAGAACAAATTGGACTTCCATAAATTCCTACCTTAACACAGCCCTTCCATCCCCCTAATTTTTATTTACTCCTCAAGGCTCAGCCCCAGTTCTTCCTCTCTGACTTGATTGTACCCAACGAGCACGAGTCACTTCTCATGTTCTCGTCGCTCTGCCATCTCTCTTTCCAGCATTTTCCATCAGCATTTGCTGATGCATTTCTGTCACCCTTTGCTAGGTGGGGAGCTAGTCAGCAAGGAGACCAGAACATAGAACATATGCTTGCCATATACTTAGATTCAGATTCATATACTTAGGTTCAGAAATCCTTGTGAACTGAATAAAAATGTTTCTTTGCAGTGTCTTTCAATTATTCGTGAATTTTCACTAAAGCCTGAAGTGCCACTGGGTGGGTCATGTTTTAGACCATACATTTCACATTGGGGTAGAGAGAAGTGCTAGCATTTTGATACCAATCAGGACAAGAAGATGTTGGCAATAGAACCTACACATTCAATTTCCTGTGCTTTGGGGGATCCCATGAAACCTACTCTATGATGCTTTGTGCAGAGTCTTGTTTAATCTTCGTGGATGCGTATTTTGAAGATACTCCTATGAGTAATCTAAAATCATCCCTGATGCTAATGTGAGTCTTAAATCTAACAGGAACTGTTTTCTTTTTGAGGGATCAGCCCTAACTTCAATCACTATCATTAGGCAGCCCCATCCATCTGCATTATTTTGGATTTCTCAGTGTCCACCAGTTTTGGTGAGAGGACAGTCACAGGGTGAAGAAGAGCCTTGTGAACACAGGGAGAACCACAGAGACTCCCCCTTGGGTAAATGTTCAGATCTCTTACTGGAGTCTAGGTAGAGATGAAAACATAAAACAAAAATCCAAAGTGTTTTCCAAAGACCACAAATAATTTACAATCTTGTTTATCCACGATCGATAAGGACTTCTAAACATCTACTAAAAATGATGAGCTCACATGTATGCATGCTTTGTGCCACTCCTAACAAGCATTTTATAGGCATCATCTCATGGATCTAACAAATGCGACATATATTTACTTGATACCCACATTAAATCGGGCATATGCTAGATTCTTGCCCTTGTCTGGGAGATCACAGATCTTGGCTTGCTGTGTCTTCCTTTTGAAACAAATACAATTTGAAATCTCCAGCCAGATCCATCTTCTCAGAATAAAGTGGAATTTTTCAATGAGAAAGAGGGCATACAAATTAAGGCTGTATGTTCACTGTTATTTTAATACTCACATAATTAGCCTATGTTTACAGCACGCCTGATGTGGCCCAGCCATGAAAAAACAGGGTTAGATACTTAAGAGTACTCAGGATTCCTTTGTCCTGAGCTTGGCTGGAAGGTATGGGCACCATTTGACTTCGTTTTCTTATCTGTAGGGAAGAAAAGAATCTATATCTGTTTGAGGGAAGTATCTGTCCCCAGAATGAATGGCTCTAATCTTGCTGGTGAGAGTGAAGTGAAGTGCTTACCTTCTTCCTAGAGATGCATCAGCCTCTCATTCAGCGGGGCACTAGTTAGAATACTGTATGAGTAATTTGCTTAAAGGGACTTGGGAAGCTAGAAACAATTCAAGTTCAGTAGGTACAGGAACTCTTTTCTCATGCAAATGAATGAACTAAGTATGAAGGAGGGTCTGAGACATACGAGAGCATCCTGGCAGGATCAACATGAATCGAAAAACAAGATTCTGAGATGGGAGCACAAAATAAGGAACTGCTCAAAACCAGTTCCCGTCTTTAAAAAAAATGTACAGAAACAAGAAGTCCAAGCATCCTTTTAGGCATTCACTTTTTATAGTGCTGCCTCTAGAAATGCAAGGTTTGATTAAGGAGGGATGATAACCTCCAAGCACACATTGTGAGCCTGGTTCATTTAAACAATTACAAGCACACACCTCTCTGCAGTCTTTTTTAGTTTGTAAACAGCAGAAAGAACTGAACATCTAATTTTTTGAAATTCTTCTGGCTTTTCTTTTTGACCTTTGGTATTTGTATGTATTGACGATCTCTAAACCATTGTGCAAAAACACCTTGAAGTGTCAAGCTTTAAAAATGAGTCTTCTTTTCTCTTTCTCCTGTGCAGCTTGGATTATCTTGGCCTTGTCAAAACACATTCTCTAGTTAGAGGTTGGAAATATTTCCCTCCTGGCTCCGAAGTATTGATTTTCTTCAGCACTCAGCCCTGTCAGTCAGCTGAAGGGGTGAAAGGTGAAAGTTCACCCAGCACTGCTTGGCTTTACCTTCCTATTAATGTCATGCCCTTTCCACATTTGATCAGTTTATGTGATCACCCATCGTATAGGACTGGTACTGCCCTGATTCTCCCTATAAGGACGCACTCAAGTCACCAGGGACGTTAAAGCAGTTCCCAGGATGGACACCGGGCATCTGAATAAGGCCGGAGATGGGGAAGAAAAACGACACTGTTACATGACGACTGGTTCCATTGAAGCTGTTCTATAGTCTTATGTGAAAATTAAAGATGGACATTCACAACTTACACACATAATCCTCCATGAGCAACGATGACCTATTCTGTTAGCCTTCACTTTTCCTGAAAACTAATTATACCCATTACTTCAGGGATTCAAATTTAACTCCAAACTGGGTCTTAAATGAGTTTAATGATCTTCATCCAACCCCCCTGACTCCAGGGCGGCCAACCCATGTCATGAAATCTGACGAGACAGAATTGGGTACAAGGAAGTCTCTTTAGGAGCAACGCTGGGTGGAGATAGAGCAACATGCATGCAATTCCCTTGCCCAAACCACAGAGGGTGCTGTTGAGTTTCCGGTAGGCGTTGTTTCCCTCACACTTCAGAAACGTCTTCCTGCTCCACTGTCCTTTGCGACAAGTTTGCCTTTCCTAAAGCGAGCTCTCCAGGGAAATGAATAATTACACAGAAATAGAAGGCTTAACTTGGTACCAGAGGAGGCAGGAAGGGGCCGGTGAAGGGGGAGAAAGCATATGGATTTCAACAGAGAATGTTTAAGAAGAGTGAACAATGTTTTTAATGAGAAAAACAATCTTCAGTACAATTCAGTTTTATTTAACACACATATGTACACAGGGACATTCAGCACATATAGAATCTATTCAGTGCAAATGTCTTGAGAGGCAGACATTTTAATTCAATCGCTGTACACAGTGAGTTCAATCATTACATTTTCATACAGGTGTCACGTCATCTTTTGCTTGTAAATTACCAACGAAGCTGCATATGTCTCTGCATTTACAAGGGTAGGTCCAAATACAGTGCCAACAAAATCAATAAGACACTAAAAGCACACACTGGGATGACAATATGAAGTTTGCCTCAGTGCTGAGACATCTAAGCTGCAATGAAGTCTGGGGCTGTAGTTAGCAAAACAGCCAAGGGGAGATCTGTGTTACCAAGAATGCAAATACTCATTTAGCCGTTGGTCCAACCATCAGACATCATCCACCCGACTCACAGAATAGAACCATTCGACTGGCCAGTGATTTGGGCTGTCGGTGCAGACAGAATGTGGGACAGGCTGGCCTCCGTCCCCTGCCCAGAGGTTTTGTCCCCTGGGCCCCCACGGCTTTGTTCCGGACCCCTGCAGTGTGCTCCCTTGTGTGTCTGTGGTGGCCTGCCTACTGTCTCACGTCTCTTTTAAACAAGTCTCTAAGGTATACTTTTGCTTCATCATTCCAAAACAACACTGTAGTCTAGAATAAATTAATCCCTGTTTAAGTTCATAACGTTAAACATGTGCTGGGTACCGAGAAGACTCGGGAGCCCACTGGAGAGACCAAGCGCGTCTTTTGCTTTTCTACCTATATCAAACACGACGGCATGTGCACCAAACAAATACATCTACACTGGATAGTTCTTTGTTTCTTCCTTGGAAACTACACATGTAATCTTTATAAATACAATGTACATGCATGCGGCGTAAATTCACTTTTAAAAGAACACCCAAAGTCTAAAACCAAGAAACAGTACAGACTTGTCATCAGTGCAAATAACATACTTCAGATCAATAGGAAAGAGACGTCCTGGTGGTCTTAAGTTCTTAACATGTTCTTTAAAAATCTGTTTCAATAAGATGACAGATGGATTTGTTCCTGGACTGTGATCCTATTTTTTTTTTTTTTATATTACATAAACTCTGACAATCTACGCTTTTCCGATTAAATGCTCCCATTATCATTTTGGTTCTTCTGTAAACTTCCTATCTTCTCTGCATTTAACAAATCATTTTCTGGTTTTGCATTTAATAAGCCATTGTGCCTAACCAACCAATCAACAACTAGCCAAATGAACAGATGACCAAATCTCTAGCTATGTACACATCAAGATTTGTTAGGAACAATTCATACAAATACAAATTTTACGCATTTTTTCCCCATTACTATGGGCAAGAACCAGCATAATTTGACATATAGAAAGCGACCTAGTTAAAGCTTACTTCAAAGTGTGATGGACACACTCACTGCAATGTTTGCTCAAATAACTTGAGAGCCCTCACATTTTCTATATTCTCCTGAATGCTTGTGCCACAGTTACTAATTTTCTAGGATACCTGTGTAAAAGAAATGTTGTTTTGTTTTCCTTTAATTGATTGGTTCGAAGACTGAATTGTAACTATTCTGTGATTTCTGACATAGGTCATACACGTGGGGACTGCAGGGTCTGTAAGGTTTCTGGAGAGAAGGGGTGAGGTCTCTCTTAAAAGGACCTGTAGCAACAGACACAAAAGTCTTATTTAGTATATGCTATGCTTCCAAACTCCGTTCTTTATTATAAAAGTCCACTTAAGAGATTAGTTACAGTGACTGGATAATTATATTAACTAGATCATAAACAGCGATGATTTTTTATTTTAAACTACTAAATAGAATATTAAGCAGGATATGAGCATTTTAGAAGGCTAGGTGTCTGGGAAACTATTTTCTGTGAGGAGGAAAGATTTTTTTTTGGTGTATTTTCTCATTAATCTCCGATCTGTTAGGTGTTAATAAAGAAGGAGTGGCTAAACCCTAGGAAACTGGAGGGAGTCGTTTCCTAGCAGTCATGGGGGGAAAGCCGGCCATGTAAACATGGAATGTTTTTGGTAAACAAGAATATCTTTTAGGAGAGCCAAAGGAAAATGACTTCGCTAATTAGGACTGCCCCATTACCTCACAACCCAACGGTAAAACCACCAGGTTCAAGCAGCGGCTCGGAGGTGGGGCTGAACTCCGAGCAAATGCTCATCTGGGCTGGGAATGCGATCACAGTGTTTACTGAGCTGGAGGCTCCTGGTGCGCCCAGTGATGGGAGGGCTCCTAGGGACCGCAGACACTCCACCTCCACCCCTGCCCCGGCCCGGGAAAAGGACCTAGTGCCGCAGAAGGGCCACATCCTGCAGGGCGGCGTGCACATGCCTCTGAATCACGGGTGACACAAGCTGGCATCTGCCCCCGAGGGCCATGCAGGAGTGACCCGGCCCCGGCCGTGCCCCCGGGGTGCACTGGCGCGGGCAGGCACTGAGGAAGGACAGAGGACTCTCGGCTGGAAGAAAGGACGGAACTCGGAGGTGGCCAGGGCAGCCAGCACCCGCGTTAGACCATGAAGCGGTGCTCCTTCCCGTCGTGCGCCATGAGGATGACATTGCGGTTGGAAGTCCAGATGAGCCGGGCCAGTCTGAGGGCGTTGTGGGAGCCGGGCGAGGCCGGCTGCACGGGGGGCACCTGGTAGGTCTTAATGCAGCGCAGCTGGGGGGCCGAGTTCAGCATGCCGATGCTCCCCAGCAGCGAGGTGTTCATCTGGAGGGACACAGGGACATGAGAGCACACAGGTCACTTATGGAACCCTCTCCTGGTCACCCTCTCATCTGAGAGTCTGTTCTCAGCCCCAACCGGGCACCTCTCAGTGTGCTGAAGCTGCGCTGGGGCAGTTTCAGTAAATGCATAAATCCGGGGAAATCTGACTTCGTGGGTAGAAGCTGAGAGCGGGAGAGGCCATCAATCTTTAAGAAGGAGGCTAAATTACAGATGTTAACAAAACAGCTCGGTCAGACAATCTCTGGCAATTGTGAGTACTTCCCACAGCAGCCCTTTCTGCTCCTTCCCGTCAGGGCTCCCTGCATCCCCTGAAGGACGAGTCCGCCCACACACCTTTGGGGCCTCCCAGGTCACTCAATGAAACAAAGCCAAGTGGGCTCTGTCCCCAAATCCAAGCGCAAGACGTGGTGACCCTCTCTCCCAAGTGCCTGTACCCACACCTTCCCTCCTCACCTGCTTTCTTCACAGAATTCAGGCTCTGGAAAGCTCTAGTTCAATCTGAGGGGGAAACCCAGAGTCAACTGCACCTCGGCACCGGGTCTATGGCTCGCCTTTTGCTGCCGTGCTGAAGGGAGAACACTCTAACTTTACTGGCAATACCTTTTTGTCAGTTGATTTCTGCTTTTTGGTGGCTTTTTGGGATTTGGTTTGAATCTTAAGTTCTCTGAATCTGTTCACAGTAGTGACAAATAACATGGAAATTATGGCTCATGAACAACTATGCGTTCGGTCCAAGTGCTAAATACCGAAAGGCAGTTCATCTCAGTGAACTGTTCCCTGAGCCACGGGCTCTTTAGAATCCTGTAGATTCGAAATATCAGTTAGCATTTTCTCAATATATGTTTTTTGGGGGCCACTGAAAATCCCATAGAAAACATACTGAAAATCAGAAAAGGGTTCTCAAAAATAGCATTTTCTTTCGCGCTCATTTTCATTTCCCCTTCTTCTTGCCAGTACAACCCCCATCTAAATGCATACGATTCTAGGGCTTTGTGTAAGGCATGCAGAATCTGATTCAATGTATACAAATGGGTGACACATGAAACCCTGGCAAATCCTAGGACATGTACGATGTGTTACTGCTGATCTCATGCTCTGCATTTGGATCAGTGCAAAATACAAGCCATTCTTTTCTCTGGCCCTTCTCAGAGCACGATGGTGTCAGAGGGCGTAAATCATGGCATCTCTAGCAGGACACGTGCAGGCTCCACTGACATTTTCACAATTTAAATCATCTTGAGTAATAACCCTTTTAAGATGACTAATGTTACTGATTTTCCTGCATTAATAATAGTGCCGAACACAACACAGAGGTGAAAAAAATCACTAGTGTACGAGGTCACATTTTAAAACCAAATGTATGGTTATCATTAACTCTTTCTGTTAAAGGTAACATTTAAAACTAGAAAGAATCTTTGTCATCCTCCAGAAACTTCTTTCCTTGCTTCCTTCTTCCCCCTTTGCAAAAACTCCATAAAAGACAAAAATCAGTGTCTTGTTGCTTTCTGAAGGTTCCCAAATAGTTTAAATATAAATAATAGTGGTGAGCTCAATTTGATAGTCCTTACTTGCACAGAAAGTAACAGTACATAATAATTTAAGTCCTCTAACAGAACAGATCCAAATGATCCAGAAAACTGGTGGCTGAAATTAACTGGCATCAACAGGCACACTGTGTTTAATAATAATAATAATAAATCTCATTTCTCAGTTGATAAATAGCTACAAAATATTTTTCATTCTTTATGGATTTTCTATGTATGTATGAAGCTTGAGTTCTGCTGGTATCCAACGTGCTTGGCCACTTCCTTATTTTTAGTTCTTTCCTGCAGAATTTAGCCACAACCAGAAATGTGTTGAGGGCCAAGGGGCGACAGGGAGAGGGTACCTTACTGGAATGCTACAGATGGAAAAACTTCAACAACAAGTCCACCATTCCATCTGGGTTCTCCTTAGAAACTGAGCCAGCTCATGAATGACTGATAAATCATTTGATTGATAAAGGCCTTCAGAAGGGTCACACAGTCTTCCAGCCTCAGGATGGGGCGATGTGAAGTTCTATGTGGTACGGCACTGTTACAGATGCGCACAGCTGGAATGACGGAGACCCTGAGGTTAACAGGAATGTGTTGCTCCTCAGACCATGCTTTCCCTATGAACTCCTCAGAGTGGAGATGATCTGTAGTAGTAAGAGTGAGTATTCGTTTTTCCAAAAACTTCAGCCACTGAGCGTTCATGGTAACAACGAACCATGCTGTTATTCGGTATTAATGCTTTCTTGACCAGTGACCATCGTACAAACTATGTGAAAAGGGAATCTGAGCCTCGAATGAATGAAAACTACCTGGAATTAGAGTATTTGGTGACCTTGAGGTTTTTCTTGATTACAAAGGTAATAAATACTCATTGTGGAACATTTGACTAATAAAGAGAAGTATAAAAGAGAAAGTAAAGGCCCCTGAAATCTTACCTCCCAAAGACAATCACCACCATTTTGGTAAACTTCTTTCCTAGACCTCCAAGTATGTGTACATTTAAGGAGAAGTGGGTTTCAGGAATTTTACGTAAAACAGGCTCATATCAGAAGGCAATTTGACAATCTGCCTCTTTTATTCAACAAAATGTTGAGAACCATCTTTTCAGGTTAATGGCCATAGATTTACAATATCCTTTTTCAAGGGCTGAACAGGATTCTATTTTACAATGGAATACATAACCATAAGGGAAACCAATATCCATCTAATTTACTTCTGGCATTTCTGAGAGAAGACACTCACTCCTTGGAGGGTAGTGGTGAAATTTAGGGGAGGGCATCACGGTTATACTTGATTTTGTTACTCAACTCCCCTTGTTCAAATACCAGTGGAGGCCCTGATGTGAAATATTCAACTTAAAGGCATCTGTTGTCAGAGGATCAAAGGGTTTGGAAGATTGCCTGATGACATCATTCCACAGCTGAGTTTGTAAATAACTAGAAGGCAACTTTGGTTTTTCCCTTCCGTGTAAAAATAATGCTTCACAAAACCAGTTCTGTGAAGATTTTTTCCCAAACACATAGAAACACATACAGATGTAATTCATCAAAACAGGAAGTGTTTTAATGCAATTCTCAGTGTAAGTAATGCTGCGCACAAACCTTTTACTAAGTCTCACTTGAGTAATTATCCAACCAATATTTCTCATTAACACTCATTTCTCAGCAAAGATTTTAATAGCTCATAGCTTTTGTAAGGTCCTGTATTAATAAGACTTCATTAAGTTTTCAAAATATATTACAGTACATTTACTGGAATAATATAAAAGTATTATCATACATCATTAGAACTAAACAATATGTATCTAAATAAATCAGCAAAGCCCATTTTGGGAGAGCAGCAGGAGATCCAACAATGCTTTCTAGACTCTCTTTAATCCAAAGCAACCCCCGCCCCCGGGAGAGGTTTTATTGTATTTTCTTGATAAAGCTGAAATGTTTCTGAGCCTTCTGCTGAAATTTCAAGACCCAAAAGGGTGTAATTTAAGAAATGGGCTGCATTTTACATCCTGCCATTGGGTTTGGAGGCTAAGACTTGGGGGAATGCCTGAGCTGCCCCCAGGCTCCATGCACTGCCCACCCACACGTGCGGACAGCAGGAGGGGGCCCCGGGGAGCGGAGCAGCGTGTGCACCAAGGAAGGGTGCCGTGGCTCCACTGTGCACGCGCACAGACGCGCAGGTTCAAGTGTGCTTGGCAAAGCCCAGGGGCAGTAGCCTGAGCCTGAAGAAGGGAACTGGAAGATGAGAAGATCTCGAAAAGCTACCGTCTGTCTAATGAATGATCTTGAGCTCTAAGGTGAGAGAGGATGCTGACCCTAATTCCCTCAATGCACAAGGCAGGAACTTTGATAAAAACAGAAAAATAATTCAAGGAAGGCACGAACATATCCAAACAGAATGCTGACCACCTAGATAAGGAGAACAAGGTTTACCACGTAGAAAATCAGGAAGATGTTGGAAACGGTTTCAAATCTGGCTAAGTTAAGAGGTACTCCTTTATAAATGAATTTTTTTCTTTCTGAGAAAGTCAAGTTGGACAAAACCAAAAAGATCTGTTCTTGTTTATTCCACAGAAGAAATCGCAGATCGACCCAAGCTCCTTGAAAGCAGGGACCTGTGGCTTGTTGACTCCGTATCCCTAAAGCAGGGGCCAGCACCCAGCGCTTCAACGCCTATTGAATAAATGTGGAATGAATGTGGAGCTTTCTATGCAGTCCTCTGGGATTCCAAGACAGTGGGGAATAGCAGAAAATTTCTATCAAAGTTCAGCTGGTTTAGAGAGACCACAGTGTAGAAAGACCAGTTGGGGGGGAAACCCTTTTGAAGAAGCATCGTTGCAAGGGTCCAGCAGTTGGGACGGCAGCAGCATAAACCACAGGCCCCGTGGTGGCCCCCTGGGAGAAATGGGGACCGGGGAGCTCCCTAAGGAGAGGAGTTTAATATGAGCCAATTAAGATGCTGGAGATATATTCTGGGAGAAAAGATAATGAGAAAATAAACTGGAAAACTAAATTAGATGAAGAGCAGGAAAAGTCTGTGACAGATTTGGAAGTTGTCATGCTTTAATAGCATGTTGTTAATTAAGCAATTTATTGTATCTGTTTTACATTTTATTAGGTATTGATTTTTTTAAAACCATCATCAAGTTGTGCTGAAGTCTTATTTAAACTTTCTTTTTTTTTTGAGCTTTTAAGGCAATAAACCGAATCTCATAGAACATACTTGCATCCTAGGAAAGTAAAAGTAACAACAAAATTTTAAATTGGCTTTTCATGAGGGAGGGAGTTGATAATGTTTAATTTTTTTTTATAACTCTCAGGAGGAAGATAATTAGAAAAATGGGATGGAGATTAATCACTGAGGATAAAACAGGTTCTACTGTAAAAATTAGGTGCTCAAACTTAACACGCATTTTAATCAGAATTAAACACAGGCATTCTCATGAACTGCCACTCAATGATACTCAGGTTTTTAAAAATGTTTTGATAGTTTGGGAACGAAGAGCCCTATGTGGGAAATTCAGAATGCAAACAGAAATGAAATTCTATAAGCAGGATATGGAGATAACCGCCCGCTGCTATTCCCCCATGTCCCCCACCCTCTGGAGTTGTCCATATCCTTGCACAGTGCCTCCCTGGCCCGTGACTTTCTGGCTAGGCCCTCAGGCATGCCGTGCCCTTGCTTACCCCTGGAAGGCTGCTCCCTTTCCCTAGATCTGCCCCACCTTTACCATCCGGCTCTTCTTCAGCCTCATCCTGTCTCAGTTCAGATGTCACTTCCTCTGTGAATCGGTCCCACAACCTTATTTACAGGCTCCCCTCTGTGTTCTAATTGCTTGTCTGTTTCCATGTGTCTCCCTCAGACCTCAAGCTCTGTGAGAGTGGAGCCCACTCTCTCCAGATGGCTACCTGTATTCTCAGCGCACCCTGCATGCTAGCATGTGGCACAGAATCAGTCAGCAATAAACACGTGATGCTTGCTGGGAGAGGACGGGAGGGCAAGAGGAAGCCTCTCTTAGCAAAAGGGAATCATGCAATACACTTCAAGACCCTGTGGCATCTACCCTTACCTGCCAGAAAGAAATGTGGCTGTCCGTATTGGAGTAGGTGGCAAGATATCGTCCATCAGGAGCAAAGGCCACAGCCGTGATTGGTCCCTTGTGTCCATGGATTGTCTAAAACAAAATGCAGTCATTAGCGGTCTGCAGTCCACAGAACTACTGCACACGCACGTGCAAACGCACACGCACGTGCAAACGCACACACATGTGCAAACACATTCAGTGTTGAACGAGTTATGTCATGGAGATCAGATACTGTCACATTCTTGATTTATAAAATCAGATCAGAAAAATAGGGAAAGCAACCGAAGTTCTCTCGCTGATATATCCAAGGGCTTTATTTAATTTTGTTCTGACGAATCAGCCTGTATCCGAGTTGGGAGAATGGGATGGATCCAAAGGAAAAACATGTATTAACGGGTGAACCGATGTGTTAATTCATGTGTGTCCATTAGAGGGAAGAATTTTACAATGAATTAGGAAGGGAAGCAAGTGATGAACGAATCTGTGTAGGAACCTCACTCATCTGCAATGAAAACCAACCAAGCTGTATCCTAAGAGCCCTGTTCTGGAAGGAGTTAAAAACTATAATTTCAACCCTTAATAATTGTGCATTTTTCATGTTTTATGCTTCATTTCCCACCAATAACACTCTATTTAAATGCATATGGCTGCAATTAGTAAACATACGCACACATACCTGGTGGGGGTTTGAGCACATATATAAATCAAATACTATTAAAAACAAGTTAACAGGGATAATTTTGAGCCTCTGCCAAATAGCTATTATTGATTTAACCATGAATTGAAAAAAGGGAACTGTATTTTAGACTAGGTCTATGATACAAGGTCTTTACTAATAAAAAATTACACTCAAGTTTCATGATATTAAATTATCAAAAATACTGGCATATTAAGCAAATTAGCATAATATTATATTAAAGTCCTTTCAGTCAACTACTAAAGATGATTCCTCTATGACGTTAACCAATATTCACTCTAATTACAAGCTGTGGGTTAGTCTCCTCCCTTTGTCTGAAAGGAATGGAGAAATATGTTCTCTCAAACTAAGACAAAACCAGGAAGGTTTATTTCCATCTGCTATTTTTTGATGAACAATTGTGAACCCTGAGTCCTGGCGGGAACATCAGGCTCATTAGGTGACTCAGCCCCATACATACATACATTTCAGTAAGAATAGTCTCATAATTCATAGCTGAGTGATTGAAATGAGGTAGGGAGGGAGGTGAGAGGGATGGGGATACAGCCTGTTCCTCAGCTGTTCTTTGGATTTTGTTCTTTCCTGTTATTAGACTTTCAGGGCACTGTGGGATCCAAAATAATGCCTGTTTTTCCACTCTCAGAGAAAACATGTTCTACTGGTAACACACTGGGCTTTGGGCTGGCAGAGAACGCGGCTCTGAGTCAGGTGGCCTGGCTTGCGTTCAGGCTCTACCGCTTGCTGAAGGACCCAGGGCAAATGATGTAAGTTACCGAACCTGAGTTCCCACGTCCTGAAAGTGGGAATGATGATGACAGTGATGATATTGATAATACCTGCCTCAAAGAGCTCTGTGAAGATTAAATGAGCTACTAGGGAGGCAGCACTCTGCACAGTGATGGCACATATAAGAACCCAATAAGTAATGTGTGTGTTTATACTAGTCCCCCTCACATAAAGACGACCAGACATATAGATTTGAAAGTTGCTTAGGAGAGCAGACCTTAAATGTTCTCAGCAACAAGAAAAAAAGAAATGGAAGTGTTAGCTAACGCTGTGGTAGTAATCATTTCTCAATATATAAGTTTATCAAACCATCACATGTACGCCTTAAACATCTATGTTACATGTCAACTTCATCTCAATAAAAATGGCAAAAATGATCAAATATAAACAATCACAAAACTTGACTACTTGAGTATACAATTTAATGAAAAAACGATGCCCTAATCATGTACCCCAGGATCAGTATCAGCGAGCATACGAGGTTGTCTAAAAACAGATTTCACTTCATTAAACATTTCATTAAACAGATATGGTAACTATCCATGGTGCTAGGCCACTAAGTGCTAAATTAAGCAGTGGGGTGGGCATGCTGAATAATTATTTTGCCATCTACACTAAAATGAAAATTATTGTGGATGAGGGTAAAGGGAAAAACTGACTAATGAGCTCACTGGAAAGCATCTTTAACTGTTCTTTTAAAATCAAGGTCCAGTTCTGCTAAAAATGTGAAAGCTTATGGGGCCAATTTAAAGCTATGTTATGGTAAGACAGCTGATTAGTAAGGCCTTGCTTTAAAACAGAAGTTGCAAACTGAAGACTCTTAAGCTAAAAGCAGATTGTAGATGTGTTTGGTTTGGCCTGAAAGATGTTTAAAAAATGTTTCCTGGGTCCACATTCTAATTCATCAGATACCATGGAAAATCAAGATTTCTAGCTCTCCTGAAAGACCAGAAGAAGCTCTGGAAATCCTGGGTCTTTGTTTGCATGTGGCCACAACAGGCAGGGATGAGGTGAGATGGCTCCTTCGGCCTGGACACTTGCCCTCCACATCCTCAGTTCCATCCTCCCCCGACCCCCGACAGGAGGGGCTGCGCAGCTAACACCAGCTGCCTGGGTCCCTTATTTCCTGCCTGGTTTCTCCTGGCATTTAACACGACACTTCCATTAAGAATATCTGATTTAGGGGTGCCTGGGTGGCTCAGTGGGTTAAGCCTCTGCCTTCAGCTCAGGTCATGATCTCAGGGTCCTGGGATTGAGCCCTGCATTGGGCTCCCTCCTCGGCGGGGAGTCTGCTTCCCTCCCTCTCTCTGCCTGCCTCTCTGCCTACTTGTGATCTCTCTCTCTCTCTCTGTGTCAAATAAATAAATAAATAAATAAAATCTTAAAAAAAAAAAAGAATATCTGATTTAAAATATTTTCTTCTGCAAGAAATAAAAAGTGTTGGTGGGAATGCAAAATGGTATAGCCACTGTGGAAAACAGAATGGAGGCTCCTCAAAAAATTAAGAACAGAAATACCATATGATCCAATAATTCCACCACTGAGCACTTAACCAAAGAAAATGAAAATACTAACTCAAAAAGATCTATGCCCCCCAATGCATACTGTAGCATTATTTACAATAGCCAAGATACAGAATCAACCTAAGTCTATCAATAAATGAATGGATAAGGAAGATGTGGTGTACATGCACACGCACATGTGCACACACACTAATATTATGCAGCCATAAAGATGAGCACATGCCATTTGTGACAACATGGTCAGACCTAGAGGGCACTATGCTAAGTGAATTAAGTTAGACTGAAAAAAACAAATACCGTATGACTTCACTTATATATGGAATCTCAAAAAAAAAGAACAAAAAGCAGAATGAGACCTATAAACATAGAGAATAAACTGATGGTTGCCAGAAAGGGTGGGCAAAATGGGTGAAAGGGAGTGGGACTTTGAGGCTTCCAGTTATGGAATGATTATGTCATGGGAATAAAAGGCTCAGCAAAAGAAGCACAGTCAACGATGCTGTAATAGTGTTGTACACTGAGAAGTGGTAGCTTACCTGTGGTGAGCACTGCATAAGGTATAAATTTTGTGGAATCACTATATCACACACCTGAAACTAATATAACATTGTGCATCAACTATACTAAAAAAAAAATCCCAAAAAACTCAAAACAGCTTCTTCCATGTGCTGGGGTCCTAGTGTGCACACAAAGTGTGAGCAGACTAAAAGCTTCTCTGAGAAAAGTTAGCCCTTCTTGCAAGCCCCCCAAAGCCCAGCCTTGTGTAGAAGTGCAGCCTTGTGTAGAAGTGGACGATCCTCCTTCTGGAGTTTGGGCCCCTAGATCTCAAAACAGAATGTTAAACCCACCCTCCTTCAGATTAGCACCCCTCCTTCATCAGCAACCAGGATGTGCTTCCGACAATAAGAACCCAATGGTGAGCTGGCCATCAACCAGAGGCCCAAAGGATGTTCCAACCCAACAGTCACACGAATGTACCTCTTTGTGCAGCTAAGTCAGCCCTGTTGCAAAGGCAGAAAAACCAGACATGCTGGCTCCTTCAGAGAAGTCTTCATGAACTATTTTCATATTACATTTTCATCTTTCACAGGGGGTGGGTATTTAAAACATTTGCTTGACGATTACTTCTGTGTGAGCTGAGGACACTCTCCTTTATGTTACCCAGTGTCTCTCACAGAAGACCCTGCGAATTAAATGTCAGCTTGGACTTTTCTGCCAGTAATATGCTTACCTTTACTGCTAAATGTTGCTGCTTTCTTGTATCATGTCACAGTAATTACATAACCTCAATATGTGTTTGCGTTACCGCCAGGACATGTATGTTCCTCCTGGGTGTCCAGTGGTCAGTATGTCCTCATTTCACAATCATTGTCCTCCTCCCATTTGTTGTTGTTGAGGTCCCATCAGACACTGAACTGCATTTCTTTAAAGTCTGTTTTGGGCAAAGGGGCACTACACTTAAGTGTATACACACCACATGCACACGTACATGGTTAAGATACTGCTGGGTGCTGCACAGGTATCTTAACGTGGCCTAGAGAAAACCCTGCAACACAGACTGCAGTGTCTGCTTAGAGACCTGTTGTCCTGGGAGGAAGCAAGGACCACTCACAGTAGCTCAGTTTGCCGTGTCCAGTGAGTTCAGCACAATCTCAGTCTAAGAGCTGCTCCAGAATGCAATGTCATGGAAATGCGGCCACTGTCTTTTGTTCTGAATTTCTGCACTTCTCAGATCTGTGCAGGCACCACCTGAACTGACTTTAACCTCGCCTCCAGCATTCGAGATGCAGCTGCGCGGGGATCTCGGTGAACTTGTTAAGTGCTCTGGATGGGGCAAACCCCATGGCTGGCATCTTAAATGCTGAACGCTAAAGAATATTTCCCAGAACAACAGGTTCCAAAATAAAAGGAGGTGTGGTCTACATTTATATGCAAATGAGAATCCTGCCTTGTTATATTTTTTGTCCAAGTAATTGCTGTCTTGAAAAGACAGAAATGGAATATAAAGAAATTAATCTAATTCAAGAAGTGCTATGAACAATAAAAGAAATCACGCAATTACCCCTAGCAGGAGACAGAGTGCTGAACTGTTCAACACCCCCTCCCGTGTTTCTTACCAAAGAAAAGGAACTGGGAGGCAGGATTAATAATGAGCAATGCTCAAACTTGCCAAGCAATTTTAATAGGCACTTTCCATGTGCTCTGCAAAGAAACAATTTTAACCCTCCTATAGAGAGAAGGAGAGGCATGGATTTAAAAAATGATATGGTCAGAGCCAACAGGAGCTGTGACTAGCTAGTATACTTTCTTTAAAACTTCTCTTTACATGATTGGTCCCTTCCTGGAGTTTTTGATATTTAG